>JAMKCH010003525.1:0-34048 GCA_023653785.1 Ophioderma brevispina | reverse complement strand
GCATTACTGTACGTGAAAAGTATTTTAAGTAGTATATTTATCATTCTAAAATAATAGGAAGATAGGTATTTGAGGTCATATTAGCCGTTGGCAGCAATGCTAATAAATCTGGCCGAGTTTTATACTCCCATAGGACTTTCTGTAAAGATCATGTAACTACTGGCATTTTTAATCACGGGTTTCTTCTTCTGAAGCGAAATACGAAATATCGCGAAATTAACTCACCATTTTTGGGAAATCAGTTTAACAGAAAAAACATCGGACAGAATATTTTGCCAAAAAAGGCAAAGGCCGTCATAATAGTTTGCAAAGTTAGCATATTTTTTATATCACTTGGAGTAGACTGGTAAAATATGTCTATACTTGTCAAGAATGCACACCCCCCTATTGGTCTGCTAATGACAAATTATAGGTCTGCTAATGACAACCATCATCTCTCTCGGCCTGCCTCGGTTATCTCCCCAAGCTTGGTAGTACTAATGGTTATACACCACTCCCCGGGCTGCCCGTCGGACTAAACATCTTGGGTTGGCACTCCTTTCTTAGGCATTGCATCCTCCGCAGCAAAAAATGGCACTCCATAGCTGCGCCGTGCATGCGAGAGATTTGACCTCCTTTTGGTGTCTATGCTAGAGAAAAGAACATTATGCAATTCAGCGACCGGTCCCCCCCTTCTGGCCCCCCCCTTTTCTTTTGCCCTTTTTTCTGGTTTCCCGTCTTTCTTCTGTATCGCACTTGCGTGTCCTGTTCTCTTGCCTTCTCCTTTTGTGAAGTTTCTGTCTCTTTTATTTCGCGTCACTCCTGCGTGTTTGCTTATTTTTTCTGTGTGTCCTTTTTGAGTCATATGCCCATTTTTCAACATTTCTCTTTCTTGGTTTACGACTATTCTTTTACTGGAAGTCTTTGTGTTTGTTCTATCAAGTGGCTGTGACACCTTACCATTTCGATTTCTGGTGATCTTTCGTACTACAAAAAATACATACTTGGATCATCCAGTTCCGCAATTTTGGTGATTTGGTTCTTTAGCTTGTCGACCTTTGGTGCCTCTTGGTTTATTTTTCTCTGTGAGAGTTGTAAATGTGAAAGAACACTTGCTCAAAGTGCATTTTTCATAGACTACTGGTGGTATAAGTGAGGTGTGGTTGTAAGCTAGATGCTCGCGAATATTCAAGAGCACGTAGCTTGATTTCGGAGTAGAGAGAACAGTAAGATGGATTTACCTTGTTCGAAGCCTGCTTCAACAGAGGTTCTCATCCTCTCGTCTTCAAGGTTTCTCGGCAGGTGGGTGAAAATTCACGCCACCAATTATTGTTGGTGCTCAAACTGCATGACTGGGAATATTGTTTTTGTTGTTCTTTTCTTGAAGCTTCCCGGGCTTCATTGCGGTACGTAGTCCTCCGGTTATAGTGATTCCATCAGGACTGGGCGTGAAAATAGAGCATTTAGTAGACAGGGGGTGTAGTATCGGTTTTTGCTGATATTTCTGGCCTTATCTTGCTGTCACTTTTTGAGTCCCCACCAGGGCATGTTGATTTTGATCATCATTGAGAGCCGTTCTTTCTCCTTCTTTCACTAAGGGTATCCCAATTTAGATCTGATAGCATGTGGATCACACTGCTCATTACAAAAGCGGACAGCCTTCTTTGTACCATTAGCAAGTTTCCCAATATCTTGGAATATAGGATCCCAAGCACGCCGCTGTATTCAGTACTGGTGTTACCACAAGTGATCTTGACATATTGGTTAAAAAAACAAACTTCTTTGACTTGAGAGACAAGACCTGGTCTTATTGGCATTGTTTAATTATCGTCTCTCTTTGAGCATCAATGTGCCATTAATTCCTGCTTTCGAGGTCCACTCAAACATAGGGTGAGATGGTCACTTCTTCTAAGGCTTGATCACAGAAATTTAATTTGTGTACTTGTAGGATTCTTCTTCTGTTCGCGAGCTTCATAGTATACATTTTAAGGCATTCACTCCATCAGCCACTTTTCCTACCAAGTTTAACAGATGTATTGAGATCTATTTGAAAGTATGATGAACTGCTCTTTCCAAGAGATATGCCTGAGTGTCATCTGCAAACAATATTGATTACTCGAAGGTTATCAGGAAGAATTTTTTTTTTTTTCAGTATCAAAGCACGGAAAGAAACGGCCAGACAGTACCTTGAGGCACCCCCGATAAAAATTGTTGTCCACTGTAAAGAGCATGTTGGGATCCCATTAAGAAGTTGCTGAATCAAGGATAAGAACTGCCTCTGAGCCGGTAATATGTAGCTTAACACGAAGGGACGTCGGGGTGGCACTTTGTAAAATACTTTGGAGAAGTCTAATATTGCCATAGGGTTGGCTCACCAGGTGAGCTTTCAAGTTTGCGTAGGTCCAATCAACGGTTTGAATTGAATAGCTGAGTTTCTGTTGATGTTGTTAAACCGTGATAACAGGGCGATAGTCGATCGATAGTTTCCAGGCTTTATTTTGTTCCCTACTGTTTAATAATCCGGTCGGTTGCTTCCTTCACTGTGTCTACGGATTATAAAAGTAGGATCAGTAAAGATCGGTGACAACTCCTTCGGCGCCAGATTTAGGACATATGTGGCATTTGGTCTAGGCCCAGGATGCTTTGCCAGGTGCCACGATTCTAAGCAAATTCAATACTCTTCCTGATCAACGTGAGGTCTGATGATATCAGAATACTGTTTATGTTTATATTTAGGAACTATATAATAGCCTCTTGATAAAAACCACTTAAAAACTCCTAATGAGAGCCTCAGCTTTATCTTGTTTTCACTGATGAGGTGCATTATCAATTTGAGGTAGGCTTAAAACTCCACATAGTCTCACGAAGTTCTTAACAATGCGATCAAAAGCTTTTGTGTTATCTTCAAAATCCCTAGCCTGGTCAGAAAATACGATCTTCTTCTGGCTCGGCTACGTTCTCTTGGCTTCTTAGGATAGTCTAGAAGTTCCCAATCTATCGCTTTTTCTGTTCTCTGGCAATGTTGTAAGTACGCTGTTTCTTGAGGCAAAGTCTACAATGCGTCCTTTCAAATCAGATACGGTTGACTCAGATTAAATGTGTAAAACAGCTTGGGATGCGGGTTGTTTCCTTTGATATCTTTCAATCATTGCAATTCTTTGTGACATAATGGTGATTTGGGTAAAATTGCTTAGCGTGACAAAGAATACCCCATAAATGTTTGGCTGGTTACAATCCTGCGGATGAAACTGAGATGCGCTGTTGAGGAATATTGCACTGATTTCATCCGAAGAGATTAAAGTGGTTGACGGCCTCAAAAGTCTTTATTGTTGGTTTGAAAAAATGTTTCCCGCAACAAGAGATTGTCGTCATACTCTGTTCAAGTTTGTTCCAGATAATTCCTTGGATGTCTCCACAACTTATTTCAGTCCAATTCTGTGCATCATCAGAATCTTCTTGTACGTAAGAGTACACACTACATGGTTGGCTCTTATCTGTTCTGAAAATATTATATCCGGATAGAAAATGATTTCAGAAAGAGAAGATATCTGCTGAGAGCAAAGTCTCTATACCGATGGAATATCAGCGTTGGATGATATTTGATAAGAGCTTCAACTGGTCCGTCTTATTTTTTAATGCTTGGAAATTTCATTCCTCCTATAGTAGCACAAGGTGAACTGGTCTTGCTATAATATGTGAGTTTCAAAATAAACTTACTTAATTCTGCTCGTTCAGATGTTGCCTAAAATAATACGCAATTAATTGGAATTCTATTACTAAAACTTAATTTGAATTGTTGTGCAGTTGTGGAGTGGGAGGTTATGCATATTACTTCACAAAAATACTAAAACCAACGTCTTGCAGAGAGATTCCTATTTATTAGTATTCATAGGAGCATCGTGATCTGTGGTAATGAAACTGGTACATGCGTTTGTAGATATAAAATGCAACAAAAATAGTGTGGCATTTGGCTAAATTCAATTTGCATAAATAATTATACCACGGATTAAAAAAAATCAGCAACACTTTGGCTGTCAAAAACTTATAGTGCAAAACCTAGGGTCATGTATAATGCACGTATATCTGCTTTGAACAACTTTGAATTCGCTCATGCCGTATTCGATTATCCATTTGAATATTTTGTTTCAAAGGTGTAATTGGCAACGGAGTCTAATAAAAATTTGACAATGTATGCAAATGAGAGGAAATGATTGGGCATTTTATCTTGGACTCGATTCTGGATTTTTACCAAAGAGATTAAAATAAAGGGGGAATCCAATGTAAATAAAGTGATCACGACATAAAATGCAGCCAGTTTGGAGAGCAGGTCAGGCTGCAACAATTTGTTTTAAATGCTCAATTTACAAGACATAATGTCACTTCGCCCTAATTGGGCACAGCGACTGCATTGCCTAACTACTTTAAAGGCACTGAGCCACATATTAGTCTGTGTTACAGACCTTGGAACTGTTATATTAACTAAAAAACTAACTTGTCAGTTTGTGGTTTGTTTGTTGGTCCAGGCTATGTGTTTCGCCGTCTTTTAACATACGGATATGAATTTTGGTATATAGGTGGTAGAGCTCCGACGTACGAGGTTTGTGGCTCACGTTTTCGGGGGGTCATGGTGGGGGTCAAAGGTCATCAAGGGGTCCTTATTGGATAAGGGGGCCAGGGCTTTGACGTACGGATATGAGATGGTAGGGTGGTAGTGTTTTGGCGTACGAGTTTAGTGGTCACGTTTTTGAGGGGTCATTTTGGGTAAAAGGTCATCCATGGGTCATTATTGGATAACGTGGCCGGGCTTTGACGATGGATATGAGTTTTGTATGGGTGTAGAGTTTTGCCGTACGAGTTAGTGGTCACATTTTCGAGGCGTCATTTGGGGGTCAAAGGTCATCCAGGGGCATTATTGGATAACTTGCCGTGCTTTGAACGTTATGGATTATGAGTATTGTTTAGTGTTGGGTGGTAGAGTTTCGCCCATAAGGGTTGAGTGGTCACGTTTTTGAGGGGTCATTTGAGGGTCAAAGGGTCATCCAAGGCGTCATTATGGGTTAACTGGCTGTGCTTTGACATATGGATATGAGTTTTGGTTGGTGGTAGAGTTTCGCTGTACGAGTTTAGTGTCACATTTTCGAGGGGTCATTTGGGGGTCCAAGGTTCATCCAGGGGTATTATTGGGTAACTTGGCTGTGCCTTGACGTAGGGATATGAGTTGTGGTGTGGTGGTAGAGTTTCGCCGTAAGAGTTTTGTGGTCAGGTTTTGAGGGGTCATTTGGGGTCAAGGTCATCCAAGGGCCATTATGGTAACTTGGCTGTGCTTTGACGTATGATAGGAGTTTTGGTATGGTGGTAGAGTTTCGCTGCTTACGAGTTTAGTGATCACATTTTAGAGGGGTAATGTGGGGGGGAACAGGTCATTCCATGGGGCATTATTGGGTAACTTGGCTGTGCTTTGACGTAGGATATGAGTTTGGTTATGGTGGTAGAGTTTCCTTACGAGTTTAGTTGGTCCACATTCGAGGGGTACATGGGGGGTCAAAGGTCATCCAGGGTGATATTGGGTAACTTGGCTGTGCCTTGACGTTTGATATGAGTTTGACTATGTGTGGTAGAGTTTCGCCCGTACGAGTTTTGTGGTCAGTTTTCGAGGGGTCATTGGGGGGTTCAAAGGTCATCCAAGGGTCATTTTATTGGGTAAACTGGCTGTGCTTTGACGTATGGATAGGAGTTGTGGTATGGTGTTTAGGTAGAGTTTCGCGGTACGAGTTAAGTGGTCACAATTTACGACGGGGGTCATTTGGGGGTCACAGGTCATCCAGGGGTATGATTGGGTTTAAATTGGCTGTGCTTGACGTTAGGATAGAGTTTTGGTATGGTGGTTGAGTTTCGCATTACGGGTTAGTGTGTCACGTTTTGAGGGGTCATTTGGGGCTCAAAGTCATCCAAGGGTCATATTGGGTAACTTGGCTGACTTTGACATTAGGGATAGTGAGTTTGGTATGGGGTAGAGTGTTCGCTGTACGAGTGTGTTTGTAGTGTTTCACATTTTCGAGGGGTCATTTGGGGGTCAAAGGTCATACAGGGGTCATTATTGGGTAATGGCTGCTGCCTTGACGTTGGATATGAGTTTGGTGCTGGTGTGGTGGTTAGAGTTTCGCCATACGAGTTTTGTGTCATGTTTTGAGAGGTCATGTGGGGCAAAGGTTCATCCAAGGGCCATTATGTGGTAACTTGGCTGTGCTTTGACGTATGGATAGATGAGTTTTGGTATGTGGTAGAGTTTCGCTGTTACGAGTTTAGTGATCACATTTATCGAGGGTCATTGGGGGTCACAGGTCATCCAGGGGTCATTATTGGGTAACTGGCTGTGCTTTGACGTATGGTATGAGTTGTGGTATGGTGGTAGAGTTTCGCTGTACGAGGTTTATGGTCACCATTTTCGACGGGGTCATTTGGGGCGGTTTCAAGGGCATCCAGGGGTCATTATTGGGTAACTTGGCTGTGCCTTGACGTTTGGATATGAGTTTGGGTGTTGGTGGTAGAGTTTCGCCGTACCGAGTTTTGTGGTCATGTTTTGAGGGGTCTTGGGGGTCAAAGTCATCCAAGGGTCATTATGGGGTACTTGGCTGTGCTTTGACGTATGATATTGAGGTTTGGTATGTGGCTAGCTTGCGCTGTACGATTTTAGTGAGAACATTTTCGAGGGGTCATTTGGGGTCATCAGGTCATCCAAGGGTCATTATTGGGTAACTTGGCTGTGCTTTGACGTATGGAATATGGTTTTGGTACTGGTGGTAGAGTTTCGCTGTACGAGTTTATGATCACATTTTCGAGGGTCATTTGGGGGTCAAACAAGGTCATCCATGGGTCATTATTGGGTAACTACTTGGCTGTGCTTTGACGTATGGATATGAGTTTTGGTATGGTGGTAGAGTATCGCTGTACGAGTTTGTGGTTCACCATTTCGATGGGTCATTGGGGTCAAGGTCATCAGGGGTCATTATGGGTACCTTGGCGTGCCTTTACGTTTGGAGATGAGTTTTGGTGTGGGGGGGTTTTTTTTGGTAGAGTTCGCCGTACGAGTTTTGTGGTCATGATGTTTTTGAGGCGTCATTTGGGGGTCAAAGGTCATCCAAGGGTTCATTATTGTGTAACTTGGCTGTGCTTGACGTATGGATATAGTTTTGGTATGGTGTAGAGTTTCGCTTACGAGTTTAGTGATCACATTTTCGAGGGTCATTTTTGTGGGGGTCAAAGGTCATCCGGGGTCATATTGGGTAACTTGGCTGTGCTTTACCGTATGGATATGAGTTTTGGTATGGTGGTCAGATCTTCGCTGTACGAGTTCATGGTCACTATTTTTGAGGGATATTTGGGGGTGGGGTCATCCAGGGATCATTTTCGGTCAACTTGAACCTGCTTAATACTGACTTTAAATGTCTGGACTGCTAATTAGGTCGAAATACAGTGGCGTGCCTTCTGAAAACATTCAGTATACTCGTCTAACGGGTAGACTCGGCTATGCGGGCCCGCGCGCAGCGGGGCTCCCCGCTAGAGTACCCCCTATGAAAGGAACAACCGCCGGTACTATCATTTACAGGGACGCAACTTGAGTAAACCTCCTTCCATTTTCACCCCACGTACTTTCTTATAGCAGACGCGTTTTGCCTTTTGCTAAGGAAATCGAACATTTTTTGCTTTTAAAAGTGTTCTTTATTATTTTTATCATCATCATCATTAACCTCATCATCATCATCATCATCATCGTCGCGTCATCAACATCACTGGTCATCTTCCTCATCGTCGTCGTCGTCATCATCGTCGTTATAGGTGTCATCGCCGGTCGTTCTCTTATCATCATCGTCCTGTTATCAGTTATTGTAAAAGCTTTGCATGTATGACTTGTAGTTTGTAGCCCTGTCTAATGCATAGTTGTGAATCCATTACTTCTTATTCTGTCTCCAACTTTCATCTGCAATGAATAGCAAATCTTTTCATCAAGTGTTCTCATGAGCAATTCGACCAAACAATCAGCCAATCAATCAGCTAGATTTACCATACAACCCTTTTCAAATACAAGTCTTCACTTTTCTTTAGTATTCGTCCCCCCCCCCGTTATTTTTGCATTTCCGTCTCCTCGTTCGTCGCCCACCTTCAAAATAAAGCTTTATCTTTGATCTCCTGGTTACCATACACCACTAGCTTCCAATTGTAGGGCAACTTCGCTTCGAGATTCGAAAACACCTGCAATAGCACTTCTAAACTTTTTTTTTTTAAATAAGAAGATGAAATACCCTTTCACAATCGTTATTTAGATTTCAGAAGATTTAATGGTGGAAAAAAGATTTCAATTGTATACAAAAAGACATGACAAATTTAATGCATTTGCCGTATATCATAGCCGAGGCGCAGTTCCGTATTCCTTGATATGCTGTAGGACGTTCACACATGTCTGTGTTTACGGACTGACATATTAGTCCTAAATTTGGATTTTATTTGCTGATTGTCTATGTTCTAATTAAAACCCGCATAACATTAACGAATTAGATACGAGCGTTATTTTGTTTCACTTTTGTTCTAATACTTATTACGGTGAAGATTTGTACAATTTATAATTGAACATTGATCTCACTCCATTAAAGAAAATGTCTTCAAGTTTCCAGCATATTTGCTTCTAAACCTCACACTCTTTCCATGCTTCCATTCCGTCCGTCCGGCTTTTTTTGTGTCTGTCTGTGGTGCGTCATCTTCACTGCGTTCCTTCTCCATGTATATCTTTCCATCATTCCCTTTCTCTATCGCTCTATCTTTCCCTATCTTTCCCTCCTTGAAGTATCCAACAAAATTTAGAAGCGTACCATAGGTGCCAAATTTACATTTAAGTGTGTCCAAGCGAACCAGTCAAGGATATCAACAGCGATAACTACTTTTCAAACAGATCCGCTCCATCCGTAGATGGCAACGGGTTAATAGTCACCCGGCCTACTTTTTGAATTTGACCTTCTTATTCGCGGTTGTCCCTGATCGGATGACCGCCGGGGTGGCCGGTAATTGAAAACGCCACGTCTGCGTATACCATCTGCGATTGTTAATGGTTCGTACGTCCTGCCGAGTTAGCACTTTCGATCACAACCACAAGAATTTTGTTCTAAAGCCTAAAAAGTAATACCATTGAGTTTGGTTATATTTCAATTTCAGGGTATACAAATCAATACTACTCTCTAAATCTCTATGTCCTTATTCTTTTTTTAATGATTAAGCAATAATGTGCTTTGCTGGAATGGAGCTAAAATGCCAGCTTGCATCCGTGTCACTGAATTGACGCTGCAGAAGCATATCGACGCGATATCATCAATAACTTTTTTTTACACTTTCTGTCTAACGATCTAGCTTGTCAGATCATGAAATATATAACCAGCTACAACAAATCTTTTTTGTTGCCTTTCAACAATCGAACTATGACCTAAGTCAACGATTAGTAAATAAGTATTTGAATACAACTGACGATGAATTTGACATTGATTTGCATGTTCGATAATGACCTCATTCATGTTATCCATACTTTCAAGTCCCATGGGTGCTTTACGACTTACTTTTAGGCTATGAAGATTTCCTTCCCTCGTTGGGGTGACTGTACCAGGTACAAACCATACACCGTTCGGCCCGACTTATGTAAAAGAGTTGATCTCTTCATATCATGTGCTTTTGGCTAGTATGTGTGCCTCATTTGCGATTTGATTTACCATGGAAGATGTGTTTGCAATAATCGAAGTGCCGAGAACATTGAAAAAATCTGACCCTTTCTGTCAATGGTCTCAGTTTTGCAAGAGCTTTGATTTTACAGCTTTGAACCTCCTAGACATAAACCTGAGAGCATGATTTCATTACTTGCTCATCTACGTATTTATGATTGACTGCCAACTGAACCACTGACAGACTTATTAATTTGGTTCATTCTATTGTTTTGGGTCAATTATCTTCATATGCAATCCCTGATGGTATCCAACATCCGAATCGAATTCTGCCTAAATGCTCAAACCTTTCATGATTGTCTGGCGATGGCCAGCATGTAGGTAATACCAATTGGTTCCCCCCCCATCTAAGGTACTGAATGGGAAACAGTGGCGTAACAGGCGGGGGGGGGGGGGGGGGGGGGTGCATGGGGCAGGTGCCGCCCCCGCCGCGACTTGGCCGGGGGAAAAAAATTTCAAAATCATGCTAAATCAGCCGTTTTTTAGCCCACTGACCGGGAAAAAATGGGCCTTTTTGACCCCCCTGGGAGGGAAAAATTCCCAAGATGGGAAATTTGCCCCCTCAGAGCGGCAGGCCCGTTACGCCACTGTGATGGGAAAAGGCCAGTTCTATGAGAAAAATGGCCAATACGAACGCAATACGACACATGGAAAAGTTGATGAGGTATCAGCCCCGAACCTTTTGCAGAAAGACTCATACACTTAGCATGGCAAAGTTTATACCCCAGTGATCAGTATATGGGTGTCCATGTACCAGTCCATTTTTGTGTTGGTCATGTTGAACATAGCATCATCATACAAAGACTAACTTCATCAACTGCTGTGGCGTCCATTATCCATGGAGATTTTAAAGAAGTAAATTGTATCACGATATGTTTATGAGATATAAGGACAGAGTGATATAGAACATGACTGAGGGTTGTTTGTTACAAGATATTAAGAGATTTGGTGGAATGGCTGCCCTCAATATTTGATAATGCCAGAATTTTTGCATGTCATAAGCAATCACCACTAACGAGCCCAAACAAATAATGCATTGAACTTTTCGTCAGAAACTATTGGCGATATTGTTAAATCCGGTTCCCGACAATTAACACAGTGACTAATGGAGAACTGAAAGTCATTTAACAAAAGCATACCCATAAAATCAAACGGTGTGTTAGGTCCATTCATACTTCTACACTGCAATGCAAGGCAGTGAAAATGGATGAAAACACCATCTCTGACTCAACGCAGGAGCACACAGGTCAATTACATTTGCCTGCTTCGGTTTGAGTCAGATGTTGGTTTTTCATCCACTTTCACTGCAATGGTCAGTACATTGAAGTAATTTATGGACTTTTAGATCAAATGGGAATTTTCAGTCATGGGCTTTTTACATACGTACATTACAACTAATAGGAGCGAAACAGCATCACCACTAGATCTCTAAATGTCCCTTTTAGTTGGTTTTACTAAACACTAATACATTACAGGTCTTTTATTATTGCAAGAAGTATGATACATTTTGAAGCAATAATCAATACGACTGGGGATACTATAGTGGCAAGTTAATTGTTAGTCGCCAAGGTGGAAGAATTTTAATAGCACTATCCTCTGACTTCCTCAAGTTTTAGCATTCTGTTGACCATATCTTCCTCCTTCACTTGATGCAATGTCAAGACGTCAACCCCTCTTTAAACTCTTAGTCATCTGCCAATCACCTCTACCATTGACATCCATCGCGGAAGTTGTCGTGCTTCCTGGCCCCCTCCCATTATGTCACAATATCTTACGGATCTTATGCCTGCAAGTAATCTCCTGGGACAACTACTGCCAATGAAATCCGGCAGATTTTGGCAGGAACTCTCCAGCGAATGTCCCCCCCTGAATCTCTTCCCGGTGATTATTTGAGTCAGGCACGCGAGATTGTTGTCTTGTGAATTGGAGGAACAACTATGGTGTATGTGTGTCCGAATATGGTGATAAAGCCAACCAGAAGCAAAACAAGAGAGAGTGCGGACGCGCAGATTGTTTGATTTCAGTTTGTCATGATCTGCTTGTTCAACACTCCATGCGGGCCGGAATGTTTATCCCTGAGTGAAGATACTGAACTGTGACGAACAGGCGAATGTGTTAAGGTGTTGATGATCCGGATATGTCAAATCGCTCGTGATGCACCTTCCCAGAGTGACATAAGTGGTCCTCTTAGTTTCTTTCTTCGATCTTCGAATATTTGCTAGACTTAAGATGACGTTTTGTGGTTCATAAGTAATAGTTTTGAGATACAAATGTGTTTTATGATTATATTTTATACAATATTTGATTACATCTCTGAAGCAAACGTTTTATCACTGTTCTTTTCCTTGTGCAGATGTCGTGTATTAAAACCATAACATGGATTCTGTTTTGTTTTGAAAATATGCTGTGATAATGCTTCCATTCTGAAGCTTCTACTTTGTTCCGAGGTTTATTTTGGTATTGATTTATTTTCCATAGAAGATTCCTTATGCACACTTAAGTGACCAAGGGTTTCACTTCACTCCCGTTAGTGCCCAGGGGGGGGTGGGTCCATGGACCCCACACTAAGGAACCACTTTCCCGACAGAATTTTTGCAGAAATTTAATAACCACATGTAAAGGATCGTAAGACAACACTAAATCAACAATAAAAATGAACTTCATTATTTGGGCTGCAAATTAGGGTCAAAACATTGTTTTCAAAACACGGCGAAAATGGGCAAAAAGACGGGGAAAATTTCCAATAAGCCTCACACTTCCATCAAACTTTTTGAAACTTATTTTGTGTTGATATCTACTCTAGAAGAACCAAATTACATATATTTAACACAAAACAAATTTTGGAGGTCCATAGGACCCCCCCCCCCCCCACCCCCCTTGGCGCCTTAAGGTTTAATGATCTTTAGCAGTTTTGGAAATCGATCAATTGTGACCATCGATTTACTTTGTAAACCCAATAATCGATTATAGGGTTTACTTTACTGATCTGTATATACCGCTCTCCTCCATGGTTCACCTGGAATTGGGTAATCAGAAATTCCACAATCTGTACAAATGTATATCGTAGCCAGTTATTCCGAATAAGAGTAAGGTGAAAAACCTGACTGTTCCCAATCCGCCCCAGCCTCAAAGCGGGTCATCAGTGTTAGGAGCGTCCGTATCTTGGATACACGCGGTCCCGGAACAGCTTACCCCGCTGAATAAATTCCTGAAATCCAGCACAAGCCGTTACCAATGACTTGAAGATTCCCAAGAAGACGACAACGGGTAATCAAACATAAAGACTGAGAAAGGACAAGTTATTGCCAGTGCATTCAAATATCAGAGAGAAAAACAACCCTAATTGCTTCCCTTATTTTCGTTTATTTTTGAATCTTAAAGACAGGCATACGTCATAACAATGTACAAAATACATTGGCAGAAAACATGAAAAAAAATATTAAACTCTAGATACTTCTTCCATACAAACCAAAATGAAACAACTTTTGACATGTTTTGTAACTGTTCGCTAATTGGATGTGCAACTACAAGATCGTTGTTATCGATTAAGATATCATGTCGCAACTTATTTAAACGCTTATCACAAACAAAGGCATCAAAAAGACCAGTAGGAAATAATGGGTTTGATAAGGTGTTAGTGCGTATTAATAGCTTATCCTTTTACTGCGGAAAACAATGTTTCTTTTTACACAATATATCAGCTATTTACGGCCTTGCTGTTGAACGCTTGGTCCTGTTTTGATGCACGGTTTTTTTCGCTCATCAAGATACCCAAAATAACTTCAGTGCCTATGGAACTACATGTGAGTGCCCGTATTTCCTCTCGCGGAGAACCATAAGGTGAAACATCTTGTTCATGAATTGATTGAAATCCCAACCTCGTACACCTCGTCTCGTCGACATTTCACTCCGCGTATGGGATACGATGAGTTGGATATCATTTGTGCTCGAAGATTTTTTACTTACTTAATACACCCAAACGGTGTGGGTGTCCTCCAGCGTGTTAATGTGTTAATTGTTCAGCTTCCTGGGACTATTCCTTAGCTCATCCATGCAAAACTGCTGGTTCATCTTTCGCTTGTGTAATCTTTTATTTCGTTCACTGTAGTTCTTGCTATTTGAGCTCTTTACTTTTAAAAATATAGAGTCAAGATATGTCATTCCTTTCTTTCCTTTTCCTTTTATCATAGGACCAATAAAAAGGCCTGGCTTCATGAATTACAATAATGTCTTGGACACTTTGCATTGTTACTAACCCATTACGTAAGATTGGGGGCTAGACCCTTGGTAAATACAAGCAGCACCAGTGAAGGGAAACACAATACCTATCTACCTATACCTATCGTCATGTTAACAAAAAGAGACAAAAGTAGAATGGCATTCGCTATTACCATCAATTGACAATGTGACACTGGTAGTGGATTAGTATAATGATAACCGTGCAAGAAATAAGATCAACCTATATAAATCAAGCTATATCCTCCATCATTTTTCGAACCCAGGAGGTAACTAAGACAATACCACGGTAGTTGTTTGTTTTTGTATAATTGATGCAGTTTGATTACCAGGAATAATTATTGGTCTGTTCCACTTTTGTAGAGTCTTTGCGATCGAATACAAAGAGTCATTTGATATGTTCTTAATCTGCAGGTATGCAATTATCCATTTCTTTCAGCATTTAGCACCACGCAATTGAAGCGTTTCTGAATTATACCGAGCGAAAATTCATTACACCAAACTCGTTTTTAAAGTGTATTAAATATCGTTAAAATATTAATAGTTGTTAGTGGTAATGGCCTCTAAAGAGGAATCCGGTTTTGGCACGATCTGAGGATGTTGGAAAGTATTTTCATTTAGTCATGATAAACATCGCTTGTCTTGATTTTCGTTGATGTAATCGCTCGAATCTGCGATGAATGTGTTATTCAATCAACAAGACTGTGTTAAAATAGCTTTCTAATCCTCTCTGTGCCCCTTCTTAACACAATATCTTAATCAGAATTGAATACCTTTGATACACTTACGCATATTAGTAGCGCTGAGACATAAGCTACCAATTACAACTTGTCAGGCGGGAGTTTTCTTTGGGATTACCAAGTATCTTGGCGGACATTTTGATGATACACGCTATGGGAAATGAACTTTCTCAACAGGGTATTCTGTGGTATTGAACTTCTTTATCTCTTAGACCATGATCCTCCCGAATTGATGTTCGTTAGCTGTTTTTTTTTAGTTTACTTCATTAGCGAAGAAAACGGACAAACTCACATGGTCATTGCAGGGTCAATCGGTCTTGATCTTAACCATGTTAATTTCAATTTAGGACTTTTTTGTTTTCCATATATGGTTTATCTTTACTGATTTGTAGAGTCATGAATCTTTGTGTGTTTAATCAACATTCGATGCCAACATTTTTGGATAATGTCATTTCAAGGTCGTCAGGGGTCAATCAGGGTCATTCAAGATCAAATCACTAAAAAGGGTTGTATGGTCATGAAACTTTGTGAATGTAGTCAACATTGATACCGAAAATTGTGAAGGTCATTTCAAGGTCACCAGGGGTCAAATCACACTATACATATTTGGTATGGCTATGACACTTGCTTACTTCGGAACACATTTGATGCCAATAATTTTGGAGGTCATTTCAAGGTCATCAGGGTCAATCTGGGTCATTTAAGGTCAGTGGCGTAAATTTCTTTTTGACATTGGGGGATGGGGTTGGAATGAAACTTTATATGAATGAACAGTTTGCTTTAAAGATCCAATACTAGCACATGTGCTAGCACATATGAGGTTATTGGTCAAAAACACATGAACGGGCATCAACATGGGGGGGGGGGGTGATCGTATTGACCATCCCCCTCATCAAAATATTGGAGGATATATACCCCCATCCCCCGGGATTTACGCCTATGTTTAAGGTCAATCACTAGAAGTAGATGTATGGTCATGAAACTTGGAGGGTTTAGTCAAAATTTGATTGCAAACATTTTGAAGGTCAGTACAAGTTCAACAGGGGTCAATCAGGGTCATTCAAGGTCGGATCACTAAAATGGTTATCTGTTATATCAGGCCCGGCCTAAATCCACTTTATAGACAGACATTGCAGGTTATTAAAAACCGGTTAATCGTTTTCATAAGCCCGTTACCAATTAAAATTAAAAAAAAAGTTTATCGAAATCTGGAATTTAAGTGATAAACCCAGTTTTCAGCTATCGAGCTTCGAAAGTTTCGATTTTGTATTCGTAAGTTACTTAAAATATATATACTAAAGCATGAGTAATTAACGGGTTAAGGAAAAAATTAGAAACCTGTGGTACCCCTCTATGGGCCCGACCAACCATTGATCTGGACCAAGGCGCTAAAAACCAAAAGATGGGCACTTGGGGTTGTGAAGTTATTGCCAGTTGGTCTACTCCCATTTTGTATAATAGCCATTTGGTCTAACTTCAATTCGTCAAAGCCCATATTGTCTAATACCGTTGTATAATAACCATTAGTCTTACATCCAATTTATCTAACAACCAGATGTCTACGATCATTCCGGGTTCTAATGCCCTTCTAGTCTAATACCCATTTTGTTCTACTACAATTGGTCTCAGAACCACAAATACCATTTGGTCAATTCCCATTGGTCTAATATCCATCTCGTGCTAATATCCATTGGTCTAATAATCACTTGGTCTAATAGCATCGGGTCAGGCAAATAGCCACATGGTCTATGTCAATTTGGTTATACCCATTTGGTATAATTTCAATTCGTCTAATATCAATTTGGTTAAGTTTCACTTGGTCTAATGTCCACCTAGTCTAATCATCTACTTTGTCTAGTAATACCCATTGGTCTAATATACCCATGTGGATATTAAACCCATAATAATTATCTTAACATTGATTATAAAATATTAGACAAATGGATATTAGACAAATGGGCATTAGACCAAACTGGGTGATTGACCAAATGACTATTACATAGCTGAATATTAGACTAAAATGAATATTAGACCAAATGGAATTAGACAGATGGATGTTAGACCATATAAATATAGACCACATGGGTATTACCAAATGGGTATTTATTAGACCAGATGGATAGTAGGCCAAATGGAATTTTAGACCAGATTGGTACGTATTAGACCAATTCGGTTATGAACGATATGGATATTTGACGATATGAGTTTTAGACTCGATGAATATTAGACTACATAGCTATTGACTAAATGGTTATTAGCTAAAGGGTTATTAGACCTACTACGAAAATTTTGGTTATATAGACCAATTGAGTTAGACAAAATGACCATTAGACAAATTGGGATTTGAGACAAATGGCAAGTCACCGTGTGGAACACAAGCTTAGGTTAAATATCAGGTTTGGACAATATGTTTTCAACTACCATACAAATTTCTACATCCAATACATAAAAAATTCTAAGCATGCAGTACCATCAAATTTTAGTACTTAGTATCATGACATTCTAGCATCCAGTACAATAGAATCTTAGTATCCAGCAACATAAAATTATAGTACTCCATTGTTCTGCTGGACTTGTGTTAAAAAGACTTCTAAGGTCAAGATTGTATCTAGGTAGACATTACTATTGTTGGTGCTGAGTAGAAAATAGGATGGACAGATTTCTCAATAGTATCTTTTAGCATGTAATGTTAACTTAAGAATTCTTTCTTTTTTATTTCAGGTATATACAGGTGTTATGAATTACAGCATCCTATGCTAGAGAGTCACACCGGCATCTATAGACCGTATTCAATAGCCAGCCATGTTGGTGGACAAGATTCCAGATTCCAGGAGACAATTCCAGTATACAATACATTCACTGTCAATGGATCCTGTGCAATCGCTTAAAAACATGGATTTCGATGCAGTGAATGTATTGTAGTCTGAATGTATGCATCCTTGTCCACAAACAGGTCTGGTGGCTGACGTCATATTGAATACGGTCTATTGTGTTCTCCATTGTGTACTGCACACATCATTCGTATCAGCAATGTATACAATAACCTCGTCTTCAAGGTCACGGTTTACTCAGTATATTTTAACGTGGATTGGGACTGACTCTGTCATGCGGGAATTTCAGATTCCTTACAACGGCTTAAACTTTATCACTCTCTCACATTGTAGGTAACATTTACCGGCTACTTATTACACCTTGTTAGCTAGTTACTGACAGTATTATACTGTTAACACAGAGTACATGATATGCAAGACTAATTGAGTTTTTACCATGGAGAGAATACTTTCATCACAACAATTGCCACCAAGCTTCGACTTACTTGTATTTCATTAATGCGCTATTTGCATCGTCTGAGTCAATTCCGAAATTCGTCAAATTGAGGAAGATTAGTTGAAACGTAGTTGAAAATGTTTTGATCCAGTGGAGGTGCGAAATCCGGTAACTTTGTAGCCTTTTGTCCCCATTGAGGATGTGATTCATTGCCAAGTAGCAATGGATACTTAAGACTTTAAAGCTATATTGTTGTTTCAAAGAACGATGATCAAAACAATTGTTACGATATACATCAACACTAGTCTAATCAATCCTTCAAATTGTTTCTGCTTGTGAGAGAGCCAGCTCTCATTGTAACATGTTTTTTGACAGTAGCTTCCGGGCGATAACTTGACCAAAGATTTACACTAATCTTCTGTGTACCACCCAAAACATGGCTAATCTGAAAATGGCGTGGGCGGTTAAAACTGACCAGAATGAACCATGTGACCCAAGATAATACAAATTATTTAGTTTATCAATAAGGTTTGAATTTATATAGTACATTACCTAGAATGTGAAGTACTTGTTGTGTTACAAACAATGTAATATGGTTTTGCATTTCGTTAAAATTGTTGTAAATTTCCAAATTTGTAGCTAAAAGGAATTTAAATCACAGTTTCAACCTGAAATCAAAGGATTGCATTTGAAGATATGCGCGCAAGACGTGCCTAAGACCATTTTGAGTATTTTGAGTACGGAAAGTTTTCAAATTGCTGTAAAAAACACCTGAAGTGATCCTTCAGTGAATTTTGGCAATGATCTAGATTATATATTTTAACAATCAAAACTGGGGAGAGAATGATTTACTGACCGAATTGATCAATTTTTATGAACCGTTTGGACTTGGGCATTTCTTGCACACACATGAAGCCATGATTTTGTACAAGGTTTGTTTTGGGAAAATTACAAGTAAAAATTGCCAAACAAGGCCAAAATTTAAGCAAAAATGTTATAAATTGTATTGGTAACTACTCTCAATAAAATTTCAATGAAAACAACTGACGTGAAAGGCACTTAAAGATGCATTGTGGGTAGTTGGTGCTGTTACATGCAGAATTTGTACTGTATGTGGACATGGGCACTTCTTGCACTCGCATTAAGCCCATAGAGAGTGTACACAATTGTAATAAACCCAATAAAAGATTCCCTTTATGAGAGGATTGGCTAATAACATGAATCTATTATTTAGTTACCGTAATTTTAACAAACAAAAATGCACAATACTGTTCATTGAGGGCGCTGGTATGAATTGGTGTCAAAGTGTAAACAAAGGCACTTCTTGCGCTCACATTGGGACAAACGTCAAAATCAGACCCCCTGTGAAAATACGTTTGAAAACTTCAAATTTAGGAACTAAATATACCATAATTGTCACCCCACAGACTATCTAAAACTATGCATTACGTAATTTCCCTCAAAATGCCTTAATAGGCACATCATGGAGTTATATTTACTATAATACTCCAGCGCACATTCGTGCAAAGGCCACGTCTTCACTTATGAAAATAACTGAAGTATTGGACTAACTTAGATAGATCAGTCAGACCGACAGACGGACACGGGTAGACAAGTTAACGAGACTACGAGAATATACTTGTGTGACTTGTCTTTGTTACAATATACACGCAAGACTGAAATTAGACACACAAGAAATAAACGGACAGACAGACAGACAACAGACAGACAGACAGATAGATTGATAGATAGATCGAATTGAAATGGCAGGTTTTACTATTGCTAAGATAGGAAGCAATATGTCAACAATAGCTTTAGCCAACTGGAAATACTCCCTTAAACTACACTTGCCATATAATCTAATTATATTAGTTGTATTATCCATGTATTCTTCTAGCCTATCTATCATATCTCTCATAATTCTTAGGGTAGCTGCACTTTTACACCCTAAATAAAGGCTGTGATTGAAGTTAGTTAGGGAACGTCATCGGGAAAAGAACAAAAGGTGTGATAAAAGTGTTGGTTTGACGTTTTGTTCTAGCCAAGATTTTAGTTGGAAACTAACAGGTTTTTAAAATTGTAGTTAGACTTAATTTCATAAGCACATTGATATGAGTATCAGTGAACAAGTACATTGTTATTTTGTGTGTACAGTTGTCTCCCGTTTGACGTGATTTCAGTGTTTCTTTTTAAATGAGGTTAACTGATATTTTTCTCTAAAAACAGTCGGAAATTTGTTTGGCTACTTAAAGGCTAACTCAGAGATTTCGAATCAAAACCTGAGATTTTGCGTACAATTAGAAACCTGTATTTCTTCTCATCTCATCTGCAAAATATTTTGACTGACTTTTTCCATTATGTTACAGGCTAAAATATGGTTTGTTTACGGGAAACCCAGAAAATCGTTTGACAGCTACTCCTATGGAGTTAATTGCTAATACAACCCAATTATACCACTCACATTAAAATGGTATGTACAATTCAAATGAAATTTTGGAATTGGTGGTGGCCCTTCTTAGACAGACGGGTGGGCTACCTTTAAGCTCCTCATTCGAAAATAAGAATTTGAGGCAGCACATGCTTGTACTGATAAGAAAGTCCATTCTCACCGGGTTTCTCTCAAACAATGCATTTGTTGCAAAATCCTATGTATGTCTGTAGGATTTCTTCCAATATGACCGAAAGAAAGGTTGTTATCCAAAGAGATCTGGATTGTTATTTTAAGTCAAATAAATGGCATTTCTGTTGCTCAGACTATTTGTGCCATTTCATATTTTTATTAAAGTAGTTTGATTCGAAACTATCACATCATGGAAGAAGAAATCCACTTCAGAATTATGGAAGCGATATTAGATCTACCAACCGACCGAGAATGGCTGGAAAATCAATGGTTACCCCGCGTTCGAAACCGTTAGGTTAGTTTGATGTCATTTTGTTATCGCAATCGTTGCATCACTTTGTTTTACTGAATGAAGCAGTAATGTCAGTAAAACTTGTATAGTTATTGAAATAAGGAAATGTACTGATGTACAGCGATGAAGTACCATTTGTAACATAAAAGGTGAACAATGGGGACAACCAGTAAACCCGTGGATGTAAATTTCGACTAAAAGGCATTTTGTTAAAAGGTAATTTATATGCTTGATATAAATAAACACTATTATACGTGATAGGTGTACTAGAACTCGTAACGTGCAATATTTTCATGAACGCGGTTCCACATTCGAAGTGCACTGAAGTACCCGCCTCACTCTTACTCTTCAGTTATTATGATCATAAACTTGTCGGCCGGCGGCCATTTTTTCCACGGAGTGATTATCCGATTAAAATGGTAATTTAGAGGAAATCATAAATATAAGGAATCGACGTCCTGATAATCTTGTGAATTCTTACATTCCTTTAGTAAGCTTCAGATGTCCGAAGTGGCTGTGCTAATAGGCTTATTTGCTAATTACATTTGCAGCCGTACCACTCAGCAGCGTGTATGTACTGCGATGGTTTTCAGGGCATATAGGTGTAATAATATACATGACATTGATACTGCAACTGCGGGAATGTTTTGTTGTAATATTAATTTGAACTCTTTATATAATTAGATTACAACTTCAAAGCATCTCACATTGGATTTTATTACTTTATACTCTGTTCGCTTAAATTTTGGGTTCATAGATGTGAGTAAACATTTTGAATGGTGCAAATGCGATTCCTCGGTGCCTCTTCGTAACCTGATAATGATCATAAGAACCTCTCTGTATGTGCGGCCCTGCCAAACTTTAAATGTGGTCCGTTGAGACGCCCCTGCTCAGTGCAGTGGCGTAAATTTGCAGTTTACATGTTTGATGTTGATGACAATTTATAAATGAACAGGTTTTGCTGACAAAATATGTTACTGACATTCCGCGCGCGAAGCGTGCTGGGAAATTTTTGCCATTTAGAGCCTAAAATCGTAGAGTAATTCAAACCAGAACAAAATCAGCGCGAAGCGCAACGGAAATTAACTATTTTTAAAACTAATACGCTAAAAATTGAGGTTATTTTGGTCAAAAACACGTGCACGGGCGCAACATGGGGGGGGGGGTGTGATCGTATAGACCATCCCATCATTCAAAATTTTTGGGAGTATATATACCCCCCCCCCGCCCCCCGATTGACGCTCCTGATCTGCTCACCCTGCACCCCTTGCTTAGAGAGTTTTGAGTTCTGAATTTTGCTATAGGTTGCAGCATAAAAAACAAAAAAACTGGTGGGGAAATTAAAACATGTTATCTTAGAAAATTTGTACCAGAAAATCAGAAGATATTTTGGGGATGGACCCAAAAGTGTGGTACGGCCACATTAAATTTACTTATGCGTTCGTTTCTTTTGGTAAATAAATATTAAAATAGAAGATAAAACTGAGCAACCGGGATGGCTTTCACCCAGGACAATCTCCGTGTCTTTACATCAAATGTTCTGCATATATGTGTTTGTTGCAATAAGATAGTTCTAATGTGTAGATATTTTGCGTGGTAAGGGAGAGAAAAGAAACCATATACTAGCAAACGCTATCGAATGGTTGGGCCAACACGACCCGTAAAGGCGGTATAGCCTTCTCACCCAAGCAGTAAGCACCGGGATGAGAAGCGTGAGGTTAGTTGCCCCATGGACTTTCCATTCGCGGACTGATTTACCTGACACTTAACGATCACAAAAGCTATTTGCACTTTTATCCAAAATCAGAACAACAAGTTAGTTTTCAAGTTTTCATTAACAGCTCTACCCGCAAGCTTCAGTGCGATCTCCATCAACGTGTGCCCTCCCATTGCTAGCCAATACTGACATGCAATGGGTATGTTACAATGCAACTGGGTATGCCATTATTCGTAGAAAGTGTCGGTACACATCCAAGGAAGACAAATTGCCGACTGCGAACTCTCGACCTTAATTCTCCTATTTCTTTCTTTTTTACCCCAAAGGTATGGAAGGTAAGCCGCGATCCATTATTCCATCGTCCATAAATTTGAAGCGATGAAAGGTAAAGGGTCTCTCTGTTATGCTCAGAACACGTGTTTACTAGAGGGCTATGAGATCAATCGTGGTTCTGGGGCCCACGCGGAGAGGTGGTATTCTGCTGGAAATTAGGGACGTAGCTACTAATAAGGGCCGCACCATTAGATATCCAGGGGGGGGGTTAGGCAGTGTTGAGAAAAAAATTCCCTTAGAGTGTGAAAGAAAAAAAAATCACCTTAGAGTGTAAAGAAAAAAACAAATTCACCCTTAGACTGTGAAGAAAAAAAAAATTCACTCAGAGAGGAGAACAAGAAAAAAAAAAAATTCACCCATTTATCATTGTAAAAAAAAAAAAAAAAAAAAATCGTTTTGAAGATATATTGGAGACAAAAAAAAAAATCAACCTTTATCATTGTTCTTTCGGTTATTATATTCTAAGTTATCCTGTAGGAATCTTCCTTTTGCCCAAATTTCCTGCGAATCTTTAGATATTTAAACCAACGTTGCAAAATTTCTAGCTCAGTCACGACCCAGTTTATTTATGCAAATTTTTTGCCCCATCTTGTACATATTCAACCACGTGTGAAGCTGAGCTGCGTGGCACTACCTATCTCCAACCACCTTCTGATGAAAGTAGACCCAGCAGTAGATAGGATCATTAAAACCACCTGCTATCATCAATAGATAATGAGCATGATGAACTACCTGCTTTCAGCATTAGATATGAACTCTAATTATATGCCGTACCTGAATGTAAGGGTACATGATGGTAAGCACGGAGATGGAAATAGGGGTTTTTTGGGTACCTTGAGTGGATCTATGATTACAAAGCAAAAAAGGTGCCTGAGAAAAAAAGGAGCGTTGAGGGTTGGATACAGATAACATGAAAAATATTGTGTTTGGATGTACAGTTTGGCAACTTGAACAGAAGTTTATCGACTGGCAGTTGATATCACAATTTCTATAGGAGTCCCCCACCCCCCCCGGCCCGGGGGAGCCCAACACACAGCTTGGCTTGTATTCAGTTTGTATTCAGTTTGTAGGCGATTTATGGTGCACTAGACCTTCCCGGACTTTCCACACAGCCTCTGCACGCTTCTGAACACCGAGCATACCAAAGGGGTTTATATCACTATTACATGGCCTCCGGGGGCCACAAAGGAATTTATATCGGGTTTCCAAAACTCATCTTCGGTCACTTAGATTGAATATAAATCGCCATTGGGACATGTTGAAAAATGAAAACCTTAGGATTTCAGATGCCTCTCTGTCCAATTTCAATTAGCATATCATAATGTTCATGTAATAAGGGAATTGTGGATCAAACAAGGGACAATCAAGAGTGAAAAACTGCCAATTCAGACAATATATGTTTGTTTTTCAAGTTTATTTCAAAACGATAAAAAAGCCCCAGATGTCCGTGAAGACTCGGCTTCTCAACCCAAGATGGCTGACATACTGCCAGCATTTTATCAACCTTGACAAGCATGCAGTCAGCAGCTCACACAACATTGTATTGTGTATGTAATCCCCTTGTATATGACAATCATTGGTCCTACTAAAAGCCTGCACTTTTTTTTGTAACAATGCCGTGACTCAATGGATGAATACTTTTGGAATGTGGTCACACAGCATGCTAGATACACTATCAATTCTGGCAGGGATGTCAACCTCTTGATTTTCCATGGCAGAAATTGCCATATTGCCACAAACTATTCTACTGTTTTTACTGTTTTTACATAAATTATAAAAACATCCAAATTGTTTTCAAATTTAGGATAATGGTTTCAGTAAGGGTCTTATTTTATTATGTCTGAAATTATTTTTTCATGCCATGTGTCCATTTAAAGATCTTTTCTCAGAAAGTTTAAGATATCATATGAAAAAAAATAGTTATCATTAAAATGTGAGATCTGAATTCTTATCTCCAAAGCTCTTTATTGGAATTGTATGGAAGTGATAGCCTACTAAAGTGGGTTTATTGTAAACACTGAATGAAACACCAACAATGAACATAATACTGATGTCCTGTTTTGATTTTATGTTCAATGTGTTGCATGAAAGTGCGTGATTTGCTTTGAAATTGAAATATTATTGGTACTGTGGTTTAAGGAAAAATGTTTCTGTTTCTTTCAAATATCAATTGCACTGTATTTTCACCAGAATAACAATTTTTTGAACAATTTTGTGGGGTTTTTTTACAGTGCATGGTGTGGAGATGGAAATGAAAAATATATGTAACTTGTTATGACACCAATGATCAGGTGTATTGAACAATTACTAGTGGTATCTATAGACAAGAATGTTTGGGGATGAGGGGGGTTACATTATTTATTGTCCATCTTACAAATTGAGTGTTCAAGCATGGGTAGGGGGGGTTCCTCAATCACCGTCTTTCAAAATGAGCCCGGTCCTCAATCAGTCGTTCAGAAGTGACCTCTGGCTGGCCCATACACCCCATAGTACCAAATTTGACAACTTAAAATGATAAAAAATCCCACCCAGCTGTAAAAAAAAATCACCTTTGGCGATTGAAAGAAAACAAAACTGTAATGATGTTAAAAAAAAATTCACCCCCAAGCTTGTAAAGAAAAAAAAAAATTCGACCCCAAGCCTTGTAAGAAAAAAAAATTCACCCCCAAGCTGTGCAAAAAAAAAAAATCACCTTCTTACAGCCGAGAAAAAAAAATTACATCCAAACTAAACTTCCTAGCCACCTGGATATCTAATCGGTGCGTCCCTAATGACCTTTGTCATGCAGGTAGCCTCCTCACATTGCCCATTGTCTTTTCAAATTATTTGTTACAGATATTTGATTGCTCCATGTGAAAGTATGCTACATAGTTCTATATGATCGAATGCTGCTTATATATAGTTTAGGCCCATGTGTAGGCATTAGCATAATGGCCATTGGATTCGCTTGTGTAAGCGGACCTCGTATGCCCCCCAGGGCTTATATTCATTAAGGTCTTACATTTGCAGTCCTTCACAGAACAATTATTTTCAAAAGATTTACTCTAATTAGATAATAGCTAAATGCGTTAGAAACTCCGTGGAAATCACTCTAAGATGGCATACAAAGTTTATTAACGGTTTGGAATCGCACGTACTGAGATATTCATCATATTTACATATTGTCAGATGGTAAAGGGAAATTACTATCTTTAGCAATTGAACCAAGATTGAAAAAGGACACTGACAATGATAATAATTATTCAAACTTTAAGGGATGTTGTTTTACGTTTGCATTGTTGTTGGGACAAGATCACAAAACCACAGTAGTAGTTTTTCTTACCCCAAAAACTACATAGTTTTATGAGACCTTTATAATCAAATTTGTGCGAAGAAGTGGTGCATGTCAACCAACATACAAGTTGGCCCGAGGGGAAGCTTAAATGCTGAGATCATGGACGGCATGTGATCACCAACTTCGGGCCAGTTGTCCGGGCCATAACGTTTTAACGCTCGTGCCACGAATACCGGTCTGTGCAAAAGTTCTGCATACACACAGCAACGTATGGCGCATAAGGTCATAGTTCAATCTCAGTGATTTTCTGGTATATCCAGCAAACAAAATGCTAAAACATTTGTTGCAACGCCAAATGTACACAAAAGATCTATACAGGTATTTGATGGTTTCTCAAAGGTTTATATCCTACTATGTAATGTAATGTGCCCATCAGAGATTCTGTAAGGAACATTGGGTGAAGATCTCAATCGCGGTAAAACGATTACAAAAATGTAAACTGTCCTCCAGTCTCCAGAAAGAGGTGGAACATTGTTCTTGAATATTAGTTGTAAAGCCATGTTTCCGGTTAATCTCGAATTTTAACATCGGTTAATTCTCTTGGACATTTATCAACCTTTACAAGATATTTTAAATTGCATTAGTATTTGTAGAACACATATATTTTAATCACGTTTTTGTTTTTAGAATACAGTATAGGCAGGTGTTGTTGACTTGTTGGTGTAAATTACGTCACTTTTCTCTGGTAAGTGGTATCTTTGAAGAACATAGTTTTAGTTGTCGACAAAGGTATATACCTTAAATGCTATATGTAGCCGGGGGCCTAGCACATATTTTTTCAGTCGACTTGCAAACCGGTTACAAAAAAGTAGGACTAATAGCAAACATAATAGCGGAAATAGGTGTTTTATTAAACCTGGCGGACGTAATCAATAAACCAATTAATCATTTTAGTAAATTTAACAACTAATTATGATACACCTGTACCAATATCAACTACAACCACAAAATAATTGTCCTTAGAAGGAAGGTCAAGTACAATTCTGAGGTCACCTGGCCACAAAGCACCGCAAAATAGTGCTTCGTCCTCGGAAGAATCATCAAGGGACGAAGAAAGCACGAAGGCGAATGAGAGGGTTGCGAGTGACCGAGACTACTTTAGCCCAGGCCTAAGCTATTATGTAGTGATTTAATAGTATAAGCTGCTATCTAACTCATCAATTAATCAGGCGAAAAGTAGGCCAAACAGTAGGGATAGGAATCACACTCAAAAATTATTGTAAAAAATCGGCTGTCGCCTGCGGCAAGTTAAGATTTATTTTCTTAACGTTCCTATATCTGATCTAGCATTGTCTCTAAGGTAGGATTTGAGGGATACCTCCACTCACATGACTATGGACACGTGCAAAAACTTTGTGTTTTTCCCCCCCTCTCTCCCAAAACAAACAAACAAACACACACACGATTGCCAAAAACAAGAGCACCAACGACACGCCATCAAGGATCATTCTGAACAGTTCGGCGAATACCAAATTATTTTAGGTGTTTGTGCAATATGACCTCAATTGACCAAAGATTACCATTGATCGTCAATTTCCAACTCGTATTGCCACCAAATACCATTTCAAAATGACAGACGGATGGATAGATCAAAACAGACAGGACAGAAAGATCAACTACCGCATCCCTATAGGTCTGTATGAATCGTGCTGATGAAAATAAATAAAAAATGGGCAATATGCTATGTTCAATATGAAAAGTCGCCTTTCTCGTTATATAATTGATCAAGACTGAGTACAGAGTGTCCACAAAAATGGATGCAAGGCAAAAAGCCCCTCGTTTGGAGTGTGAATAAGTTATTGACGTCTTGATAATAATTAAGAGTTCTTGAAAAAGAAACTTCTGTCAAGTTGAAGCAAAATACAAAAAACCACGTTCTTTAATCAAATTGAAATTGGAATGGACAATTTAAATGATCACAATGGAACTCTTTTGATGTGCAGTTGCAAGTTCTGAAGTAAATTCTTCAATCATAAGCCCTTATCAACCTATCAACATAATGCTCTTACTTGTATCCCATTCTGTGAAAAGTGGCACATTATTGGTATCGCAACCCTTCATCTCAGAAATATCGCCATTATCTCTGGATTGATACCAACAGTATTCAAAAGCCAAAAATTCATATGAATGATTGTAAATATTACATAACTATTTAGTTTTTTTCACCTACCAACGGGGCGCTTTGCTTTGACACCTGTTTGGGACACCTTTGTACTTTGGGAAACTAGGAGAAGATATTCACTATCTTCACTGTATTAATGACATCATTACCCACAACCTTCCTGATGCAATGATTTTCTCTGATCTATATACCATAGGAGCCTACGCAACTGACTGACCAATTTGCTTTAACTTTTGAAACATGAAATGCACTTAAACACCCACACACAATGGTCAACATTGTGTGCAAATGTGAAGGATTTCAGGCTTTCAAGTCCGACAGTCGGACTCCAAGCGATTGTTATTGACGTGTACTAGCGGGTGTAAATCCCCGCAGTGATCAATTTACATAAATGAACCATTTCAGTTGTCTGCAACATGTTACAGCAGACTTCAGTTGAAATGATGGATGGGTCTATAACATCGGTCTAAAGGCAGTTGTATAAATAGTGATGAACTTTTCTGGGATTAAGAAACAGCTCCATATCTGTGTTGCCAACTGGACATGACCGTTAGAAATTTAACATGAAAAACGTCTCACTACCAAAGAACATCAACAATAATAAATGGTGTATAGAGGCGGAATTGAAGATCCAATCTCATCTAGCTATAAATAGTCCTAAATATTTAACACAAGGTTTCACACAATCGATGATTTGGAATCGTAGTTGAAATGGGGTCACAAAAAAATAGGCCGGAAGGGTTGGTGAATTGTTGACCCTACTTTGTCTGCCCCTAGTTGAATTCAGCAGCTTGACGAAATAAAGTACAGTCGCACGTGCACTTTATTCCGCCAAGGCTGCTAATTCATGGGAAGCAGGAAAAGTGGCGTTGCCGTAAATGTACCAAACCCAAAAAGAAGATCGGGGCCACCTTTATTCAAAGTCCTTTTCTCTAGTGTATACCCACTGGCATGTACTGGGCTATTGAAAACGTACATGACGAGCAAATAACAAATGGTTCAGGACAAGAAAACATCCAAACTCAAGCTTTTTGTCACCGCACTCTTGTGTCAAAGGGTTTTTTTGATCACATGTCCTGCCAGCAGCGGTGTGGACGCTGATCTGACGGGACAAAAAAATTAAAATGACCATCAGTCCACCAGAACAACGCCAATGGACGGATTCTTCAACAAGTGCAGGTGATAATGAGTTGTTGTTGTTTGGTGTCGTCTGTTTTGTGCATTATTAATAAATATCATTGCCTATTTTCCCTTAAAAATGTGATTAATTCCCACTCCCGCACTTTTCATGCAGTGACAGATTAGTGTGATAGTAGAGATGAGGTCTATGAGCTCTATTGTGTGTTGTTCACATTATCTGCATACTGAATTTCATGAGCTCGTTGCAATTATGTCCTAAAGTGGATGATCTGTTGTTCTACTAAGGCAGTAAGGGATTAAATCTTCATAGACTAATCAGCCAAGGACCAAAAGGTTGTACTGCTTTTGTGTTTGTCAATTATCTGCATATTAAGGTTAAAAGTTCATTTGCAAGTTCTATTTGTATGCAATCCACGATTTGCTTGACACTTAGATTGAGTTTTTTCTGATGCATTTGCGATCGAGGGGACATCTTTACGCACCGGGCCGCGGGGACATCTTGTTTAGGGAGTGTAATTGTCAAATAGCCGTAAAAGGCATTGGGGCGGTGGATATGTAATTAACTGTCCTGTATATAACGCGTTCCTAACTCGTCATGGCTGAAGTTGTGGGGACACATTTTGTCAATTTTTAAAGGAATCGATTGAAATAATTTTCCTCAAAATATCAACGAAGGAGGGCCTTTACATTAAAATGGCAATTCCGTGTGCCTGGTTTGGGCATGGGGCATGATGCAAGCTTACGTTTTAAACATTTAATGTGTGGGGTGAGAAGCTCCAAAAGTGGAAAGATAATAATTAAGTAAACAGCAATGGCATTTAAAATGGCGGAGCACGTTTGATTTAGACTAGAAGATTTTCAGTTATTACATGGAATGCTTGAGGCATCTGTCCTGGAGTATTGGCATTTATTATTAATGGGCAAAGTGTACGATTAATTGAGCGATTGTCATTGGGAAGAGGTTGACCATTTGCAATGAGATGTTCCAAAGTATTTACACGTAACTTAACCCTCTGATCAGTAAAATCCCTTCATACATCCAAAAAACCCAAAGTAATTAATAGTAAAATTACCCCGTTCTCCTTTTACAGTCTTGTGTTAATTTATAGTATTACTAGGCTGATAAACCTATGCACTATAGACGCATAAACTAGTTTTCAAACTTTAAAGAAATAAACAGTGCACCTGGTTTTCTTAAAGTGTATGGACCTCTACCCAGTATCGATACAAATAGATAGCAATGGGTCACGGCCGCCAGAATTAAAAAATAGCGTGTTAAGATTAAATCAAACAGCATAAATTCGTCGGATATGCTCTATTCATTTATGAATTACATGTTATCTAAAGCATCTATCTGTCCGCTAGCTATGGGTGAGCAACTGACTAAAATTCAAGAAGGATTCCAACTCGTTATCAATCATGAAAAATTACATATATTATTTGAAACTTCTCTTTTACATTACGATATTTTGAATTGGGCATACACATGTGAAGAGGGGAGTAATTGATATTGAAAGGAATGTCAATTCTATTGTCTGTGACGAACAAGCAGAGACGGATTGCACATGAACTTCAAAAAACGAATTTCGGCCCATGTCGTATTACTCATAATATCCAACGTACTACTTAAAACCGTTGTTGTTCGTCCTCTTCTATAATCAATCAAACATCCAACCAACAACTGTGGATCATTCTACACCTAATAGTCAAACAATTGCATGTAAAGAAATTCAAGTAGGCAAAGTGAAAGTGTTCCAGCAATCTTGGGCAACATCGATTAGTGGATTGGATTGAAAACCATTGTGTTCACAAGAATTTTCTGCATCACTTGAGATGTTACATCTAATCCTATGCCGTCACACTGCTATTCAATGCGCACTGCCTTGCCTCGTGATGAAAGACGCACGGGGCAGTTTTTTCACCTTCTCGTCCCACGAGTTCGACAAGAAGTACTTCATTGTGTAAGAATTGTAGATCTGCCGGAGAGATTGTTGATTTTCAGATCGGAAAATGGAAAGCGTGTCAAATAGGTTTGAAATGGACGGAGAGAAGATACCCAAAAAACGAAAAACAAAAAGAATGAGGAAAGGAAGGTGATGAAGCAAGTACCGTTTTCTGAGGTGAGATGAAGAGAACAAAAAGGGGATCAACTAGTTCATCCCAAACTCTTGCCAAAAATAAAACTTGGTGCTCTACAACTTTCAAAGTCGGGGAAATTCCATTGCACCATAAACCACTTTTTGTTGAACGAGACTAGACTTAAGGGGGGGGGGGGGTTATGGGGTCTCCGACTTGGTTAGAAAAAATTGGTTCCTTTGACGAAAATGAGATAATGAAATGGCTTAATTGTTTAGATTGTAATCTACCACAATGCTTTTTTTCGATCGCAATCGGAGATTCGGTTCCCGAGATATGGCTGATCAAAAAGTTGAAGCAGTGTTACTCGAAATTGCCAAAAAACGCATAGTCTTCCTATAACTTTATCATTGTGAAAAATTAAATGGGTTATAATTTAGATATTTTCAAAAGATATTATTTATACGCTATTTAATGATATTTTGGCTGAAGTTCGAAAGTAACTAAATACTCCTATGTATTTTGTCCCATAAGTAACAGTATTAAATGTTTACTGGGCTAAGTGATTTTTTTATGTTATTTTATTGTTTTTGCACCCGGCGATATTTAAGAAATTTATTTTAAAATTAATTACAGGACAATGGATGCACAGATTTCGAGTTAATTTTTCATTAATTAATTATGATTAATTCAGTATTAAAATGAAATTTAAAAGAAAAAAATTCCATATTTCACATCAAAAAGCGACCTCAATTTTGTCTAAATGTTCGAGGTCTATAACTTCGTTTCGTTTTAAAATACGCAAAAACAACAAAAACGAAAACGAACGTAATAGAGAAAACGCTACAAGCTATGCACATGAAATTTGGCACACCACTTCAGCCACAATGGCCGAGTGAAACAGTTTCAGTGTGAGTTTGGTTTGGTCAAGAGTGCAAGTAAATAATTAAAATGATTTTTTTTTTTTTTTTTTTAAAAATGTGAAAAGTAATTATAGTACGCCGGGAGCCGCCGTTCGGGAATCCATTACGGGAAACGGATAAACCATGAAACGAATGGGGGTTGCAAGAGTTTAACTGAATTCGAGTGCCCTATTCTGTACCCGTTGTAGCTGGACTATAATTACTTATACACCGGTCTTCCCACAAAGGGAAAATCAAGTCATATTTATGGGAAAATCTATGCATTTGATGCAAATTTGACAACTGGGTTGTCAGACATGTTTTAAAACTTACAATTACAAAATTAGCAGGCCAAAATGTTGTTGGCTGTGCATTGCGCCCCCTATCCAGAAAGCTCTTCGGAGAATGAGGTCACGCCGATCATTCTCATCGCGGGAAAGGGCTTAATTGGCGCGGGGAGGGTGATTGCTGCTCACTCGTCCTCCCAAGCATTGCTATGACCACGGGAGATTAGATTGATTGGATGAGTTGCAAAAGCAAAATATTGTCTAAACTACATCATGGCCATCTAGATTTTACTCACCGAAGGCCGTGTCTGGTTCCCAAGGTATGAAATCACATGTTTGACCGCGAGAAATTGTATAAACCAATTTGCTCGTCATGCTTATTTGATCAATTGTGAAATGTGACTAAGAAGCTGGATATTCATATTGCAAGATTTACTACAGAAAGCAATTATAGTTTAAACTGTCTTCTTAAGTACATATTTAAGAACAACTGGACCAAAAAACTATTTCAGCATCAATATTTTTACACAAGCAGTTAAAAAGGTTCACCTATGATGTGAAAAACCTAAAACGAAAATTGTCTGGACAAAAATTAGGGTTACGGTTAGTGTTAGGGATATTAGTTTGAGTTTCCTTAAGGTCAGGAGGTAGATGTATTTTAGGAGACATAAGGAGATTTTAAGGGTACAACATCTCAATAATTCGCACTTGAGTAGTTGGAGGAAAGGGAAAACCTATTCTGAAGACGATTACGAGTGAGAGCTGCTTGTATTTTTGCACGAAGAAAAGCTAAATCACCGTTTATTACGTACTAAGGACCGCGTTTTGAGCTATTACAACATTTTAAAAACAAACTAACAAACACGCATTCGGGGTAAAAGGGCTGAACACCCACATGGTTTATTAAATATTGACTAATTTTTTAAAAATTACTGCAAGTAAACTTGCGTCATCCCCGGCAAGGATGCAGCTGGACTGACTCAGATGACCTTTGACCTTGGTCCATGACCTTTGCATCATCCCACTTATGAAGGAACCCCTATTGCACTTAGCTCCTAAGTCTGGTTGAAATCGGACTTAACTTTTCAAAGGAGGACGCAAAAAACGAAAAAAACCTAAACCAAATAACAAATTAAAAAACCACACACACACAACACACACACACACAATACATACAATAAGGAAATTCGAACCCTCGCAATATACCCCCTATGCTTTTCAAGCCAGGGGAGATAAAAATGTTCT
>JAMKCH010003524.1:0-134217 GCA_023653785.1 Ophioderma brevispina | reverse complement strand
ACAACGGATATATTTTGTCGCCAAAGGCGCCATTTTGAAATATTAACATATTTAAAAAAATATGCAACTATTATAGGCACATTGGAACCTCAGAAGTGAATTTTCTAACTGAAGGAATTGCAAATATATGTATAGCCCTTTAAATGTATGTTTTTAGACTTTTTAGCCGATTTATTCAAAAATTGATTTTTGAAATTTTTGAAATCCAAGATGGCAACCATATTTGATATTGACCAAATCAAAAGATTGATTTTTTTTTTATCATTTTAAATCTTATTGGGTCGTATTTAGTTAACACATATTGCAGTTACAGCCATTACCCTTTCAAGAGGAGTATTTCATGTATAAATCTATAGAGGGCGCTGTAGGCCAACAGAGGGCCACTACATTTTTGGCCCTCGATCAGAAATTGTTCGTGACCCAATATGTATATAGGTACCAATGTTTCATGCTTTTAGGAAAAAGTGCACCATACTGGATATTTTTGTACTTAGGGACTGGGCTAGTCGATTATGTTATGCTAAATAAATGAATCTTGAATCTTTGATTAAGTCATTTTCTATCATTTAGAGCTGAAATCGCATGAAAATCCCTTATTCCTAACTTTTTAGTGCACCATTGGATTTTTGCTTGATTTTCTTGTGGAAAATGTCATTGTGCCGATTCGCGGACTTTAGGACTTCATTGTGACGCCACACTAGTTATGCTGGTATTTATTATGGTATCAATGGAAGGAGGAAACCTACTTCCCACTTATATCAAATCATATCATCGAGTGCTTTATAACGAATTCTCGAGGGTGTGGTAACGACCCCCCCCCCCCCTTGGTAATCCGTGTTACAAAAAAGTCTTGGTAGACGAGGGTTAATGTTAAATCTTGACGTGGTCCTTTAATGTTTCGGTGCCCCTTGGGTATCCAATTAACGTGACATAAATTCACAACTTTACGCTCCCATAGAACTGTACTGGCTTGTCACCAGCGACACCTAATTCCGTTTCCGCATCGCTAATTGGCCGACTTTCTTAGACTGCACTGCGGCTTTATACTCCCCAGAAGCCAAGCCGCTTGTTAAAGGCTCTGCGATTAGCTTGAAAAAACGGTTTCGCGGTTCCTTGGATATCGCGAAATCACGAATCAGGTGTCGATCTGATGTTAGAAATGGGTTCCTGAACAAAACAAAGACCAATGATTAGTCGATTCGCGTGGATACGTTCGTCCCCTGAGTTTTTGGACCTATTCAATTCAGGCGGAGAGGGAAAATGAAAGACTTCAAATGCACATGCCCCCGCCGATGATCTTTGATGCCCTCCCGGTCATATCCTCCTCACCTGCCACTAAATACAATTTCATTCTGTATGGAAACACACATAGTGTATTTCTGCCTTAACATTCCTCACAATAACAGATTAACAGAAGTCCCTGCGCCTCATTGAATTTTCACCTCCGCAAGAATGGTAACGGGGTCACATACGATGATCGAGTATAGTCTACTAGTTTTTGTAAGCCCTGCGTGTGGCATGACTTGAATGCAGCAATCGAGAATTGAGCTAGCTAATAAGGTAAGAAAATTGCTTGTATGGCTCGTATTTTTCACTTTTTTTCGTCTTTTCCAAAAATAACCTATATTATAAACTCGTCGCTAATTAGACAATTTAGTAGGAATCTTTGGGTGCGTAAATCCCTTTTACTATAGGCCAAGTATTTTGCGCATCTCCAGTGTACCGCCAATGTACAAAAAATCCAATCAACGCTATCTGCAGATTTCCCACCCCTCAGCCTACGGCGGTCCGGAACGTAAGTAAGTCTGTGTCACAGACTGCAAACTATATTATCTAAATTAGTACTGCGCGAAGGAGATTAACGTTATCAGCCGGCATAGGCGCATGCATGCAAATGAAACTAAATCCCAACTATCCGGAATACGAAGGGTTAAATGTTGAGATTTTTTGTATCAGAGGGTCCTTACTAGTTTTTGTTTTAATAGGCCTATGTATCGCAATTGGGTCTGAACCTATATACCTAAGCGAGAAAATTGAACGTTTGTGTCGGGTACTTCGTGTCGCAAACACGGAAAAGTGACGCGCAATTCGCTACGGGCCGCATCCCTTTTCCCCACAATGCCTTTCGGTATCATTTCAGTCTTGAGAATTTCCAACGCTGGTTCACTTTACGCTTTCATTTTAGAAACAGGATATACGGACTTACCGGGCCGCCGATACGCTCACGATAATGACCGTGATTGATAAACCCTAGGGCAGTGCAGATTTGCCCAGGTTTGCCAAGATTCAACAATGGCGGCGCTGTGTGTTAAGACGACACGTAAATGGCGTGAAGTGCATTAAACAATTGGGGGGGACATAATGAAAAGGACCTTACTGAAATCACGGCCACAATTTGGAAAACAATTTGGATGTTTACCATTCTGTAAAAACAGTACAAACAGGAATAGTTACAGGGGGGGGGGGTGGCAGTTTTTGTGGGCAATTTCTGGATCAAGGATGCTGTCATTACTGCCATCATTACCAAACGTGAAAAACATGTTTGTCATCAGCTCAAAGACCATTGCTATTGTATATGTTGCTAAATCCCGCTAATTCATCTTTCACTGCCAGATCAATATATCACTACCCAGCTACATGCCTGAATCCAGTCTGAATCTTTTGAATTTTGTCGCAAAAACACCTTAGATACAGGTGAGCTAAAGCCCCCCTGGGGTTTGGAGAAACCTTCTGTCCAGGGATGTGTACTGATTCTTGGCTTTTTCTCTTCCAGAAATTGCCACAAAAAAACTCCACTACCTCCCCCCCCCCCCCCTCATGCCTATGTCCCCTTTAATAACATAATAACACTTCAAACGGGTGTTTTTATGAATGCAATTAAATATTTCGCTGAATTGTCTAAAACGTCTCACATATAGATCACATTCTCAAGAGAACCAGTCCTAGAATCTAGTTTTTTTCGCAAAGGCAAGATCAAACACTACCTCAGAATACGTGCCCTCATAAGGATCCTAGAAGAGTTGAGAATTTTTTCCAAGAGAAAGCTTCATTTGTGTTTTTAGACTTCTCCACGAGCTTTTGACAGACTGTAAACTGGGATGAATGCTGCATATTATTGCCAACTACGGTGTCCAGATGAGAACTGTCAAGGGCAACTGCCGTCTGTATGATAACCCATATAGCTTTGTGCCGACCATGGATGGGCCCACAAAGGGTTTCCTAAACAACTGCTGACTCTTCCAGGGAGGTACTCTTTGCTCCCTACCGTCCTTTTTAATCGTGGTTGATTACAACTTCAGACAGTCTTGACATTATGAACACAAGGACCACCATCAACCAAGCGTTTCTACTAGACGTCACCAAAGTCAGTATCTCACAGACCTTGACCTACGCAGTGATGTAGCTAAGCTCTAATAGCTAATCTGATAAGTGTGCAAAAATCCTACTATAGCACTCGAGAATGCTTCAGACAAAGTCGGCCTACATCTAGTCAGCCAAGAAGCCGGAAATCTATAACCGTCATGAGTAAGATATCATCAACCTATCTGCACTACAATGTAGCCAATTCAAGAGGTCAAGGAGCTTCAATATCTAGGGTCCTAGGTTGCCGACAGCAAGAAGACTTTCCTGTCACGCAAAGGACAGCTTGGAATGCCTGCAATAAACTACACCACTTCAAAACCTGGTTAAAACGATATTTTGAAAATAATGACTTATTTTGTGCAATCTTTAATTTTTGCGCGGGTATTTTTAGTCACGAGCAGCTGTCAATTTTAGCTACTTTGTGTAATCATGCCGGTTTTAATTGAGAATAACGTGAAATAATGTGCACGGCCTACTCCACCTGTATTGCTACGTGCCAAGGCCCATTATGCTCCCTTGCATGTAGTAGTACTTGTATTAACCCTGGACCCCCGTGCTAGGCACATCATGGGCCCACACACCAAAGAGACTTTATTGATAAAGATATTACTGACCTCCCGTGTCGGCAAACAAGTATGGGCACATGAGCTGTTATCGGTTGCGTTTCATTGATAAACGTCCTCGAGGGCGAGACACTGGCTAGAAAATCTAGCGCAGTCTGCCCTAAACCAACGGAACCACTGACGTGAACTGGTCAGAAGTGATCCCAAAGTCCACCATGGAAAGTGTTAAGTTCCAATCTTTTCCTTATAATTTATAGTATAGATTATGCATGTGCATCATAACCAGCAACACGCAACAAATATATCTACTCGGGTTTTAATTACGTAAAAATCGTGGCCAAACAAGTTGTTGGCTCATCTTTGCCTTACTCCGTAGCCCATGCTCATGATGACGGGCATGGAATAGCGCGCCGGAGATACCGGGGTCGACACTCACTACTAGTAGTACTCTACGTATCTAGCGGTAGACGCTAGGACTAGTTGTGCAATCGATCGAAGTGAACGCACGCCCTGTAAACACTGTTCATACTGCCTTAAAGTATATTTAAACAAAAAGATACAGATGCACTCCTCTAGAAATGATTGCAGCGCTACACACTCGGAAATCAAGCTGCCACGAACTGCGACCACCAGTTATACTCCACACGACGGTCCTATTTAACGTTCACCAGGATATCAATAGCTGTATTGATTCAATCAGCCCGGAAAATCCTATAACTGTAAATCGAACAACACTCGATAACCGTTCGGACATATTTCAATTCGCATAGCCGAAGGCCGAATACCCAATGGGGATGCCGCTTGGTCGCAGAGGTCATGCCATTCTGGAAGCACGGTCGCAATTGATTGACAGATACAATAGTTTTCCTCCCCATTACGTCTTTCCATATTATACAGAAGATGGCGCCCCCGGCTATCGGCACTCGATAATATATTATCGACTTTAATAAATTCGAAATCATGACTGACTTATGGCAATCTGGTTACCTCCATTCAAACAAGCTGAAATTCTTTAGAGTATCTCCTGTTAATTTGATCTGACTCATCTTAGACCTGACCATAGAAGAAAGAAAGCTATCCTGATAGACTGGATTGGCACCTACACCAGACCTTTGCGAGTACAAACATATCCTGGCGTGAGCACAGACCAAAGCACAGATATATTGGGATATCACTCCAATTTTATCTTCTCTTTCCTCTTCCCACGCCGTGCACGATTTGTTGGTCACTGTCATCGTGCAGATTGATCAAGTAGTCTCAGACTCCACATGTTGGAAGTTACCGGCTCAAACAGGAGTCGTCGTCCCCTTTACTAACTACATGATATGATTGCTCGAGACAACCCACAGGACCACCTGAGATCCCCAACTTAATGACAACAGGGACATATGGTGAACAGCGTCCTCTCGGCTGCGGCCGTTATTTTGCAACAGATACACTGCAAAAACTTCACCTAATGCTGCTGTGCCGGCTTCAAATTTTAACAGTCTAAATTATTGGGCGAAATTAATCAACGTTGGGTACAATTTGCCAAATTAATATTTTGGGGATGAGTTTTTGCCCCACCGTTGTATGCTTGCTGCCCTATATTACCCGTGTCTAGCCCCCCCGCCCCCCCCCCCCCCCCCCCTTCAGGTTTTTTTTTCCCCCGGCTTGCTAAAACCCCTTTTTTGGTGGCAAATTATTTAATGTGATTGTCCATTTTACATGTTCCCGCTCATTTTAATCCAAAACAGGCAATCCACCCCGGGGTATAGGTAAGATAAACATGTGATCCCAAAGTGATTGATAGGGGGGTTTGGTAACGCACCCCCCCCCCCCTTCGGAGAGAGTACCAACACGCGTAACCAACAACACGGAACATCACAGACACTTGATTTTGGTACCACTAATTCTAGGTCCTCCTCTTTCCATTGATATCAAAATTAGTCCCCAACCTGCTTAGCCTACGTCACAATGACGTCATAAAGTTAGCATGTCAGCAAAACTACTGCCATTTCCAGACACACAGTAAAAATTCAATTTTTCTCCAAAAAGGTTGGAAATCGATTTTCATGCGGTTGTTTTGACTCTACTTGTGGGAAATGACTCGGTTTAATATAATGACAAACATAGGCAAGAAACATTTAGAGCTAATGTGTTTGACGCGCTAAAATTGCTTAATATAAATTAATTCCACCCTATATTCATATTTCGTACTTCCTCAACATTGACGTCATGGTGACGTCATAATGGGATGTTAGTACTTATTTTGGTACCAATGGAATAAGAAACTCTAAGCTAATCCTTTGGTACCAATTTTACAGGATCGGGTGTTCATACGAAAATCACAGGGGGTTGTAACCACCACCCCCCCCCCCTTCGGGATTTTTTTACAAAATGGCTCAGGTAGACGAGGGTAACAAGTTTGCCCAACTTTTGGGTCAAATTTCCTATATTTAAGACGTTGATGTTTAAAACCAAACGTTTGCCAAACCTTGACCAACATAAGTGTAGCGGGCAAAGCGATTTGTAAATAACATATACAATTTTAGAGAAGTTCGGTTTCCGATTACAACGGCAAATTTGACTGAATGCAAAACAAAATGCAGACAAACAATAGAAACTTTATCGTAAAGGTCACCACTGGATAACGACCTATATAATAACATTAAAAAATGACTGAATCATCCATATGAAGAACAGACATAGGTTGCCAACCTTCTCTGGGGTTAAAATATTGTCTATATTTGTAGACCAAAATATGCACATCTTCAATAATGTTTCGAAACAACGTTACCATTTCACTGTCTTTTTACACCTTTAAGATACCACTTATTTCAAAATAAACATAGACATACCCTTGTCATCATTTTGGGGAGTCATTTGCCTAGTTGGTCGATCGCCGTGTATTCAAATGGGAATCCTTGGATAAGGGCAAAAGCTGACTACTTGATTGCAAAGATTGTAGCTCGGCCTATACTTGACCGATTGGAATTATCTTTGCCACAAATTAAAGATATGAAACGGGTTTTCCGATAATACCACATATGTTAGATATATGTTATTTAAAATTCAAAATGGCGGACACAATCAGGGTCAAGTTTTTTGATTCACCCTGTGTTATACACTTGATTGCGATTACATATTCCACGAACCACATCCATTTGAAATAGTGTGAAATGTAAATGCGCGGTTCGGCCGCTAAAGATTAGACTCTCGTAGCCCCAGTGGTGTACAGGGCGGGGGGGGCAACCTGCGACTTTGACCGGGTAAAAAATTGTCAAAAAATCATGCTAAATCAGCCGTCTTTTTTTTAGCCCTCTGGCCTTTTGACCCCTCTGATAAGGTTAAACTTTTGTTTTTAATTTGTTTTAAATCAATATGTTTTTTCAATCCTGAAATTTTGATGGATGTTAGGCTTACTTGTGTTATTAATCAACTTCAGTCACTTTTAGGTGTTGCTCTTGGTAACATTAATATCAATTTTCGACAAAACACCTTTCTGTCATTTAGTTAAAGAAAATTAAAAAAAAAACTCCCTCTCACTTTTCAAAGGCCCCTGCTTTGACAAACTAATACAATTTTAAGGGGCCTTAAAGAGACTAGGAGTTATGCAGTTCACAATAGACAGATGGACTCTGGGACATCGTGTGGGTTCGTGATACCGTCACACATTATTTTGTTGGTCTTTAAAACGTAGTTTACACGGATTTCTGTAGAGTTTCGACTATACTACTGCATTCCTAATATGCAAATCACAACTTTAAGGCCAAAAGTTTGCCAATATTTTCGTTTTCACGCCGGTCACACTCACGTAGCTCAATTTCTAGTTGATGCAATTAGTTATTTGAAGTCGGGTTGAAAACGTGCTTTAAAAATTCGCTGTTTTACTGATTCAAATACGTCTAAAAAGGTAATGTTTTGATAGTTTACAGATTGCTACATCGATATTATTACAGTCCCCCCCCCCCGAAAACCGAAGCCGGTGGAATTTTTATTTTATCAAAAGTCTGGTAACTGATGGGGTACATCAATACGACCACATAACAGAAACAAAATGAAAATCGATTGTACCGATTCAAAATGGCGGTTCAAAAACCAATTTTTACAATGCGCACCAAATTCTCCCACCAAGAAATAAGAATAATTTTCCCGAAGGATTTTTCCATAAAATTTGTTGCATGATAGGAGAACATAAATACATTTTCATGATGAAATACAAATTTTAAAAAGTTACTCCACTACCATTTAAGGAGCAAAACAAATTTTGAATAGCGCCACCAAAATGCTAAATTTTGCTAATTATCATAACGCCATGGCCGATTTCATTTTTCCACCAAAACATGCGCAACTGATATTTGGGCAATTACATAAATTTTTGGCAAAAATAATTTACGCGCGCACGAAAAACAAAATGTTGGGTCCACGTGGACCCACGTGGGATCTGGCCTGGGCCTGGGATTTTCGGATTTGCCTCCTTTGCACATTAAGCGACCAGCTGTTCACCACCATGACTGGGATCCAGCCTGGAGCTCATCTGTTATTTTATCTTTGACTCTGATCTTGTGAGTGAAAGCAGTTTTTTTTCCTGGAAACAGATGTGTACTCATTTCTAGCCTTGTTGTAATTTAGGCGAGCTTCGAGAGTTCCAAGATATTTCCGCCGTCTGCAAGCACTGGCATCATATCCCTAACAAACCCAAGGCAGGGTCCGCTCCGTGACCTTTTGTCAGGTGAGTTTTGAAGGTTTAAGGGACGTTAGGGATATATACTAGAAAGAAGAAACAGGGTCAGACAAATACGAGACGAAGATAGGGTACATTGCGAGACAGACGCAGACGGGGACGTACGTGACGGTAAAGGGCAGCTAGGCTGGCCAATATCCGGCAATTACACGTTTTACATGGAAACGACAACTATCTTTAGAATGATGTAACTTAAAATCAATTCAGTCGGTCGCACATCCGGGTATTTGCTCCAGTTAATGCACTTACTCCCCAAATCTGGAGTGAAACTTTGCATTGGAGTATATGGATAAATTCTACTCTTTGAAAATTGTTTCAGCTTTGACCTGATGGATAAAATTTTCTTGAAAGGTGATTGAGAGAATATCAAAATGCACAACATATAAGAAGTTGGAATTGATTAGTAAAAGGATTAGGCTGCTGTTCAGATATAATTGAACTTTCCTATTCAACACATTAGTAATCTTTCACTCCAGTATTCAGAGGGAGGGTAAGGAATAGCCTGTTTATGACACGACTGCGACCGTGAGAATACACATTGAATATAGTATTATCAGACTGAAATTCTAATGGCAATTTGTAGGTATCTGATTGCTTGCTAGTGGCCATTTGGTAATGAGAAATCATTGAAAATTTGGTTAATAAAATTCAAGGATTCGATAACACAAAAAGTGCAGCAAAGGTTCCGCAGTAATAATTCATTACTGAAGATGGCCATTACTGTTTGGAATAATTTACACTAACGATCCAGGGAACGTTTAATGCATTTGCTCAAAGGTACATAAATAAATTCGTCCTTATGTTAATTCCTGAATTAAGACTGCCGGACGTTACTTTAAAATAAGGTTTCATTGTCTTTTAGGAAATTTCAAATGAGCAAAGGTGGAGTTACAATGGCGGATCCAGGATTTGAAAAATGTCAAAATTACCGGGGGCTGAAAGGCTGTAACTGGTCCAAAATAGCTCAAAATGGGCTGATTTTGCAAGAATTTTCAGAATTGACGGGAGGCGCTCGCCCCCTCCACCCCCTCCCTGGATCCGCGCCTGAGTTAGGATGCTAGATTGCGCAGTAAGCTCGTACCTACATTATACATAGAGTTATATAGTGAAAAAAAAATTAAGCAATAGGTTACGGATTTTGGTTGTGCACAAATTTGTTGGGTCAAAGCTTGCCCAGCAACTTGTTGGGCATGATTTTTGTTCGTCTTTCTTCCTTTGCGAATAAATGATGAAAAATACGCACAAAGTTAATAGGAACACGCACTATAGAATCTCAAGATTTTACTTATTTGTGAATGAGGATAAGTATTTTGTGCTTACGTCATGAAAAAAATACTCAGTCTAAATCGGAGCGGTGATAACACCTCAAATTTTTTCAACTGCGAGACAATATAAACAATGGCCCTGCACTCCAAGAGGAAAATGAACATTGAATAGTTGAATATCTTTAGCTCCATTGTTTTCTGAAGTCTAGCGTATCCATTGGTCACTGATATTGGGTAAATGAAATTAAGGTGACATTTGATTCATTTTCAAGAAAATGTGGCATTTTTTTTTTATTTGCGGGAACAGACGGTTATATGATTTTAATAATTTATTATGAATTTACACTTGGTTTTCCCCTAGCCCCCTTACGTGCACTACAAAACAACAGCAAAGAAGGACATGCCCCATACTCTAGTAACGGTATTAAATTGCATAGCATCTGGTTGGCGAACCATGCAGCCACAACTCTTTTGGTGTCATCATATTTTACCAGTGCGTTTTTAGAATCCAATGTCAACACCATTCTAGGTTTTAAGGTTACACTCTGGGTGAATAAATAACACCACTTTAAAAAATGAGTTAAACATACCCATTCTTGATTTTATTCGAACTTTTAGTCAAAGTTGAGTAAACTTTGCGTATTGTGAAATACGTACTATACCTCGATTTGCATAAGGTTTGCTCAAATTTGACAGATTTTTTACTCAACAGAAAGATTGGTTTCCTTTCAATCAACCTTTTAACAGTATAGGCGACTTGGTTCTGTACAAATTAATATATTAATATAGTTATCCAATATCCATCTTTACGTAGGTACTTCATCGACGTGGTTTTATATAAAAAATTTTTAAATACCTACTTAATTATCTTGTGTGTTCTGCACCACCAACGCCATTGGCAAATTACATTTAACCGCGGTCTCAAATGAATACAATTTAATTAAATTGTATATAAAGTTAAAATGCATTGAACAATTTAATGCAAATTTTAGTATTGAGCAGAAAAACTATTAATGGACACAATCTATTACAAATTTATTAATTTTATGGCAATAGGCTGTTAGTTACTGCCAAAGAAAACTTTAGAGAAAATAAGAATACACTATTGTGTATCAAAACAGCTCATTGCATTAGTTTAGAAATAACCTAATATACAGGTAAACAGCGTATCAGTATAAAGCATCATACCTATGTCACCTTCAATTAGGATATGTGAAAATCATGTATAATTTCCACGTGATCAAAAATGAGTACTCAATATTACCATTCGACGGAAATGACTAGGTTTAAAAACGCAATCAGAAAGGTGGAGGTTCATCTTTGGTCCCGTACACGATTCTCTCCTTTTTAGATGAAATGGAAGGTGATTCGCAAATAGATTGCAACAAATACTTCACTCTAAACCTCACCGATGAACTCCTAGCGGCGACTTGGTTATGGAGTCCTATGGAAGATCTATTCTTTACCGTAGTTCTACCTTGCGTCATGATCATCGGATTCGTTGGAAATTTTTCTTTCGTTTTTGCCGTAATTCGCGTGCGATTTATGCAAACCATTACCAACGCATACTTGGCAAATGTTGCAATATCAGACTTTCTATTCGTTGTTTACTCATGTGGCATATATCTTGGGACATATCTCTTAACTCCTGTTCGGAATGACGTCTTGTTTCGTTCAAATGTTGGATGTATTTCAAGTTATGGAATGAGTTATCTAACGTACTTCGCATCACTACTTCTCATAACATTAGTCACTGTCGAGCGTTATTTTGCAGTTTGCAGACCTTTCCAACACCGCTTGGTCAGCGGTAAGAGTCGTACTATCAAAATGATCATTGCTTCGTGGGTTATTGGTTTTCTCTTCATCGCGTTAACTGTGCCTCGCCATGCGGGCTATCTGACATTTTGTGTCAACTGGCCAGAGAAAGATGAATATGTTTCCTTTCCTAAGCTAATTCAGTTTTGCGACACCATTCACCCCGATGTTCTTATCCTTAGTGAAGTTGTCCAGTCAGGCCCCTTTTTCATAGCTATGATTATGAACATCTTCATGTACACGCGTATAATCCTAACTTTAAGCAATAGATCAGCAACGAAATCAGAAAGTTCTCAGCAATTTAACGCACAAGAGGAACAGACAACTAGGGTCCGAAATCAAGTGGCACGGCTTCTCGTCATAAACGGGACTATCTTTTTTCTCAGTCAAGCGCCATACAGAGTTCTGTCGATTAACAATATTTTGAAGCAGCCATCGGTGAAGGATTTCTGGATAAGACGCATTATGGTATATTGCTGGTTGCTTCACGTTGCCTTATTCTGATGAATTCTTGCGCTAATCCTTTGGTGTATGTAACCACTAGCTCATTCTATCGAAGAGGCTTCAAAGAAGCATTCGGATTTAAGAAAAGCAAACGTGATGACAACGCAAGCCAAACAAAATCTACAGTCGTATCGGCAACCGCAAATTAATAAAAGACTACAGTTGGCACAAAAAGTATCTCGACATGTATTGTGCGAAGTCCGATCATTTTGAAAGTTTTCAAACTATACATGGGTTGCCTGAGGTCTTGCTCTTTCATTTAACCTCTTGCTTGTAGAAAAGCCTGCAAAAATGGCTGAGATATAACGCCTGAAAGACGCAAAACAGTTTTTGGAGTTTTTGGAGTTTCACAATGGGCATTGCAGTGTAATGCGACGCGGAATACGCCTACCACAATCAGCTACAATCAATATTGCAAGTAGGGCTTTTTTGCTCATTCAGTCGGAAACCCCTCTTTTGTGTAAATTCAATGCACACGTAATATTGAGTTGTACTAACAGTGACCAAAGAGGTCTTCCACCTTTCGGATTAGCGGCCATCTTGCCGGGAATGGCAATGTCCATTCAAAATTCTGGAGACTTTTCTAAATCTAAAGAACGACGTGCATGTTGGATATGTATGCATAAAAGTATGGTCACACTTTGAATAGCACAGTACTTTGAGGTCGGGTATTAAATGATCTGAATGACGAATACTACGGGAACTAACACCTTTTGTTATAGGTTATGCATGAGTGAGTTGAAAGACCTCAATTGAAAAATCCAAAAACTTTTGGTTTGGGGGTTTTTACGTCTTTCAGACGTTCTATCTCAGTCATGTTTGTACGCATTTTTACAAGTGAGGTGTTAACTGAAAGAGCAAGACCTAGGAACACAATAGTATTTCCAAAACTTTGAAAATTATCGGACTTTGGCACAATACTGATCGAAAAACATGCCGAGATACTTTTTGTGCCAACTGTATCTCAGCTTGAAATCTTTATGGAGTAAATAGCATTTCAAGGAGTAATTAAGGTGCAAATAGCGATAGATATTGATGGTAAATTCGGTGTACTAACTTTATGAACGTCAATACCACTAACTTACTCATGCACTTCAGTCTATGTAAAAACTTACAAATTTGAACATTTTTCCTGTACATTTAAATATCGTTCTAGTAGTTCATGGTATTAGTTTAGGTTAAACCAAAGTTTTAAGGAGTTCACGCCCAAATAGCAAGTAATGGTGAAATTTTGTCTGATAAAATTGGTTGATGAATGCGTCAAATGGTGTAGAAATTTCAACGACAACAACTTTCATTTCACTGTTATCAATGAAAATCAAGTTATTGAACATTGCGGCATTGACAATTCTGTTATTGAAAACAATGAGATCTGAGTTTGTGGTGGTATGCTAATGATGAATAATTATGTTTTTACGATACGATCATGGCGCCGTCTTCAAAGTCCATACAACCATTGAGGAGATGAGATTCCGTATCATTGGATTACGGTACAGGGGACAAGATTTAAGATAAACACGTGGATAATAACGATGGAGTAATGAGTTGCACGCCGGAATTTGCATACGACAAGAGTAGATAAATTTCCAAATTGTCCGTTATTATTTGTTCGTGAGATAACAATTAGACACATGATAATCAATACAAGGCCAGGGGTATTTAACAATCGTCCCTGAGACACTTTTGTCTAAAACCTGAGAGTACGAGCTTTGACATGTTTGATGTGAATAGACTTGATATGATCAAACACGGCAGAGTGATTTCTGAGAACAAGGAAAATTTCGCTTGATTTCGTTAATGTATTTATTTATTTATTACAAAAACGATCTTCTGCCAGCTCGAGTATCGTGGCGTGCGTACAAAGGCGGTCGTCTTGTAATCCAAAGGTCCTGGTTTTGATTCCCACTTCTGACTCAAAATTTCAATCTATTATTTAGACTTAGAGAGATTACAGTGGAAATTTCAGAGTCGGCTGCACTGCATGCGAGTTGCACGGAAAGTTTAGGGTAACCTGTTCTGCCCCAGGCCGCTTGTTCACTGTGCTCATCAACCAGATACCAAGCAAACGTAGGTCCATCGTCGTCATTTCCGACTTTGGAGGCCTTTCGTTTATGCATGTGTAAATGAAGAGACGACGTATGATTCGTGATACCAAGACCCCCGAGTTTGCTCGATTTATTGAGACCAAACAACTTACGGATGTATTTGAAAATGTTGTCTTCAAGAGATTTCAACGATAGCAATTGGAATCGTTAAATTGCACAAAACGAAGTTAATATAAGCTTTGACAATACTATCATATTGATCGCTTCAACTTTGGCAACAATGGGTAACACAGGAGCGTTGATTTTTCTATTAAAGGTCCCAGGAAATGAGATGATAAACCTACTCCAAATCTTTACGGGGCATTCCATTCCAAAAAACAGGGCCACAAAAAAGAATACACTACCAGTGATATCATTAGTGAAACTATTGATTTTCAGTCAGTGCTATGAATAGATTCACACCAGTCACCTGGAATTGTCTATTACTCTCTGAAAAATCAATAGTTTCACTAATAATTTCATCACCAACCCAAATATTGAATGCTTTGTCGTCCCTCCTTGTAGACTTGAAACAAACCACATCAATTCTATTTACATTTCCTGGGACCTTTTTAAAAGTTCTGTAAAAGAGAGTCCATAACGTCATTAACGTGAGATTGGTGTGCCTTACTATCAAGTCTAAAATCATGACCTAAATATTGATATTTACGGTTGACAATTTTGGGATTTTCTTTTTCTTGTATGCCAACATGCTGTTTTCATTCCTGTCAAACATTATACCAATCGTGTTTGACGTGCATAAACTGGATTGAGAAATGGTCAGTTCTGATACTCATTTCATTATCAAAGCACCATCCGTGCTAACCAAAACTATATCATCTACATAACCCTGCACCTGATTGGATACTGACGGCACCGCACTATTCTCATTTAGATATCTCAGCCAAATGGCGATACCCTGTTCCACATGCGAAACGAGTAGTGGGCAAGGCCCCTTGGATGATACCTCAATGAAAGGAAAATTAAGAAAACCCCATTGACTTTAGGTTTGTTGGTTGTTGGAATAAACTGCATGTAAAGCAAAGGGTTTCGTTTCGTTTCGTCTAATGTCATAAGCCTTCAGTCAAAACATACTTAGTTTCAACCTGAAAGGTTGAATTATTGTAAATATTCGAAGACGAGTTTACAAGAGCATAAGGTTAGCTACAGTGAAGAGAGTTTACCATAAGTTGGTGATCGATACTACCGAACGCATCAGCCAGAACTAAAAACATAACGAACATTTTACCAGATTGATGTTTAAAGTCTGTTAAGGCACTGTTAATAAAGGAATTATACATGCTCCTGAAAACCAGTAAGAGGCAATGAACCTTTCTGTTACTTAAGAGTCTGTTTGTTCCAACAATCCAGGTAATAACCCGTTTCGACTTGATTTTCTGTTATCCGTTAAGTTAAATCAGATGTGTCCAAATCAAGTGGCGGAAGAAGATTGAGGTCCGCCAACTGCGCTAGATCAGAATTCAAATCACCTATTACGCGTTGACTCTTATCCGTATAGAAATTGGTAACTTCTTCTTTTGTTGCGGGACAAAACATTGGGGTGATCCACACCATCTTGCTTGATGATCTCAATGACCCGTCTTGTATACAGACGGTTATATAATTTTAATAATTTATTATGAATTTACATTTGGTTTTCTCCTAGCCCCTTGCGGCCACTACAGAACAACAGCATCATGATAGAATGGCATTTCCCATAGTCTTTACTGGTATTAAATTGCATAGAATCTGATGGGCGAACCATGCAGCTACAACTGGTGTCAACATATTTTACCAGTGCGTTTCTAGAATCCAATGTCAACACCATTCTAGGTTGTAAGGTTACACTGTGGGTGAATAATAAAATGAGTAAATGAATAAATGAAATTAGTAAAACATTTACTCATTCTTGATTAAAAAGCGAACTTTTAGTCAAAGTTGAGTAAACTTTGCTTATTGTAAGTGAAATACTCTACCTCGATTTGCATAAGGTTTGCTCAAATTTGACAGATGTTTTACTCAACAATTTTACAGTATAGGCGTGTATTTTATTTTGCAATTTTTTTATCAAACGATTTGCTTCTGCATGAATTAATATATTAGTATAGTTATCCAATATCCACATTTGCGTAAGTACTTCATCGACGTGGTTTTATATATAATATTTTTAAATACCTACTTAATTATCTTGCGTGTTCTGCAAAATCAATGCCATTATTGCCATTAAAGTAAATGCATTAAGCAATTTAAGGCAAATTTTAGCATTGAAATTATAGAAAAACTATTATAGGGATAAGCAGCGATTTGCTGATCGGAAACATAAAACAAAATCATCAAAATTCGTATTTTGGTATTTTTGTTATTGGCATAGCTGTCCTAACCTAATCTGGAAGTGGTTGGCTTGAAATCGCGAGAATATCCCACAAAATATTATGCACCATGACCTGAACAGTTTGACCTCAAACACAAATATTATTGATTTTTGTTTACACGGCCAATTTCTTCATGGTAGTTACCACGCATCTACTATCGAGTAGACATGGATTACCTACCCACTAGACGCACACTCGCCGGCCAGGATTCCGTGTATTTTTGCCGTATAGACAGATAGTGTACACACAGCGGCTGTCTCCTCCGTCGTGGAGTAGCTACGTCGTTACACCGGCTCTCAGCGCGCGCGGTATTTCTCATGGCTAATTTTGTTTTTTATATATATATTTGACATATTTTTGCATTTTTTTTAATTAAATGTGCAGGAATATAGGAGTTTTTGATGATGCCCGATTTGAATTTCGTAATGATTTTCCTAAAAAACGAAAAAAAAAAATGCTAAACAGAGAAAAAGTGTATAGCGCCCTCATTTCAAGAAATGTTCATCCACTCTCAAGTAACCGCGGAGTAGCTTCGTGGTAGCTGTGTGTCTACTCCGGTACTGTCTACACCACATCCACCTTCTCTCCACCTAGTAGGGAGCTACAGGGTAGTCATCGGGGTAGGTACTGTATAGTAGCCACATCATTGTATACCGCATAACTGTGTACTTTGCATGCCCTGTCTTGTAGGTACTGCCTCAGTGTGTACTGTGCGGTAGCTGCCGCGGTAGACACGATGTAGCTGCCATATAGGCTACCACGGCCGTATATTCTGTACTGGTGTAAAGCACAATCAGTTGTTTAGTGTAAATTTTGAGATACCATCGCTGTATGGCTATTTGCGGGAGACGGTATGACAAATTTCCTCAAATACATCATTTTTTTCACTATTTGGGGTTTTTGTTCCTACATTAAAGTAGTTATGGAATTGTACATACTTATCTTTGATTTATAAGTTAAAAAATGCATTTCCACTTTGTTTTATTCGCTCGCATCATCGCTGCTTATCCCTTTAATGGACACAATCTATTACAAATTTATTAATTTTATGGCAATAGGCTGTTAGTAACTGCCAAAGAAAACTTCAGGGAAAAATAAGAATACACTATTGTGTATCAAAACAGCTCATTGCATCAGTTTTGATATAACCTAATATACAGGTAAACAGCGTATCAGTATATAGAATCATACCTATGCCACCTTCAATTAGGATATGTGAAAATCAGTTATAATTTCCACGTGATCAAAAATGAGTACTCAATATTAGCATTCGACGGAAATGACTAGGTTTATAAACGCAATCAGAAAGTTGGAGGTTCATTTTTGACCCGTGCAAGATTTTCTCCTTTTTAGATAAAATGGAAGGTGTTTCGCAAATAGATTGCAACAAATACTTCACTCTAAACCTCACCGATGAACTCCTAGCGGCGACTTGGTTTTGGAGTCCTATGGAAGATCTCTTCTTTACCGTAGTTCTACCTTGCGTCATGATCATCGGTTTCGTTGGAAAATTTTCTTTCGTTTTTGCCGTAATTCGCGTGCCATTTATGCAAACCATTACCAACGCCTACTTGGCAAACGTTGCCATATCAGACTTTCTCTTTGTTGTTTACTCATGTGGCATATATCTTGGGACATATCTCTTAACTCCTGTTCGGAATGACGTCTTGTTTCGTTCAAATGTTGGCTGTATTTCAAGTTTTGGAATGAGTTATCTAACGTACTTCGCATCACTATTTCTCATAACATTAGTCACCGTCGAGCGCTATTTTGCAGTTTGCAGACCTTTCCAACACCGCTTGGTCAGTGGTAAGGGTCGTACTATCAAAATGATCATTGCTTCGTGGGTTATTGGTTTTCTCTTCATCGCGTTAACTGTGCCTCGCCATGCAGGCTATCTGACACATTGTGTCAAATGGCCAGAGAAAGATGAATATGTTTCCTTTCCCCAGCTGATTCAGTTTTGCGACCCCATTCACCCCGATATTCTTGTCCTCAGTGAAGTTGTTCTGTCAGGCCCATTTTTCATAGCTATGATTATGAACATCTTCATGTACACGCGTATAATCCTAACTTTAAGCAATAGATCAGTAACGAAATCAGAAAGTTCTCAGCAATTTAACGGACAAGAAGAACAGACAACTAGGTCCAAAATCAAGTAGCTCGGCTTCTCGTCATAAACGGAACTATCTTTTTTCTCAGTCAAGCACCATACAGAGTGTTGTCGATTAACAATATTTTGGAGCATGCCATCGGTGAAGGATTCTGATAAGACGCATTATGGTATATTGTTTTTGCTTCACTGTTGCCCTTATTCTGATGAATTCTTGCGCTAATCCTTTGGTGTATGTAACCACTAGTTCATTTTATCGAAGAGGCTTCAAAGAAGAGGCTTGTCTGGAGTTTCGGGAGCGTGTCAAAGCTCGAAGTGTGTGTGATGATGATGTCAGCCAAACAAATCTGCATCGTATCGCGCCGCAAATGAAATAAAAGACTATCTCCATCTGGAAATCTTTATCGAGTAAATAGTATTTCAAGTAGTAATTAAGGTGCAAATAGCGATAATATTAATTATATAAAATTCGGTGTACTAACTTTATGAACGTCAATACAACTAACTTACTCATGCACTTTAGTATAGGTAAAAGCTTACAAATTAGAGCGTTTTTCACATTTTAAATATTTTGTTTCTTATAGTTTTTATAGTATATTTAAGGTTAAACACAATAATTTAATGAGTTCATACAATAGCAAGTAATAGTTAATTTAGTCTATTAACATTGGTTGATGAACGCGTCAAATGGTGTAAAATTTCAACGACAAAAACTTTCATTTCACTGTTATCGATGACAATCAAGTCCGGTTTACGATGGGTCAATTGTCATAAAGTTCTTCAGATTCGGTATTGAAATGTGCGGGGCATTTGATATTGTTCTAAGAGGCCATTTTTGGAGTTTGAAGAGTTTATTTAAGTAAATTTTTTGGCGCGTTTCCCCATGTTAGAATAGCATAATTTAAGTAATGTAAAACAAGAGTACAATATAGGGAATATAAAATACGACCTGGTACAAAATGTTTAAGCTTGTTAATGATACCAAGGTTTCGTGATACTGTTTTTGAGACACCATCAATACTACTACTAATTGACGCGACACGTGCCTTAAAAAGAGACACGGGCGTGTGACCAAAAGTTATTTTAATGCATTCACACGATGAAGCCACTCAGTACGGTTTTGGGCGGCATCAACGGCCATATTAAGTTTTAAACCATGGTCACTCCAGTCGTCAACGAGTTGATCTTGGAAAGTACGGAGAAGTGCGCCGCCGTGACGATAGGGTTCAGTAGCCTGGTTTTTCGGGTGCAGAAACATAGCAAGTGGCAGATCTGGCCTCCGAAGGGCATGGCCAACAAGACGAAGTCTGTTACGAGTCAATGTCAAAGTCGCAGGCTCAATCTGAGAACGGGCATACAAGTTCGTGTTTGATATCCGTTCCGGGAAGTACACACCAAGGCAGTATCGCATCAGGGCACGATGGGAAGCGTCAATGCGTCTGCCCAAAGATTCTGTGATAGCTAAAGCTTCACAGTTGTCAAAAGAACAGATTCCACAGTAGACTAAAAAGCTGCATTTTGGCCCCGTCACTGGCTTCACTGTTCCACACTGTTGAAAGTTTCCGAGCTGCAACCCACGCCAGTTGTCGCCGACGTTGAAAGTACCAGTGTTGTCAGCTATATTACATCCCAAGTAGCAGAATTCATCACAAGCCTCGAGGGTGTTACCTGAAACGGTATGAATGTCCGAGTAGGGAATGTCACCAACAAACATAACCTTGGTTTTACTGGCATTGAGGCGAAGTCCAACCTTTGCTGATGCTGTCTCGAAGCGATGCAATTGGCGCTGGGCAGACTCTCCATTGTCGGACAGCAATGCGGCATCATCGGCATATGCTCCTGTCTTTATGATATGGGGAGCTTGACATGGTGGTATTGCCACTTCCGACTGGGGATTTTTATCCCCTATCTTCTAGTCGGTCAAAGTCTGGTGACCTGGACTGATAGTTGGTTAGGAGCTTCTCGCTCCGCGCTGGGGGAATTGTCTCTGGGGCGTAAACCCGTGTTGTGAGCCATTCTTCCATGTCTGACGTCTCGAGTTTTGGTTGACGAGTTGGTTACTCTCTCCCTCGTCTCGAGGCTTTGGTGATACTTAGTCGGTATCTCGCCTGTTCGGATAGCACCTCTCTGGTGGCTCTCTTCACTTTCTTCTCCTCAGGAGATATCGTGTCGAAGCCACTGTCTGCCTGCGGACCTCTTTTTGGCGGCATTCTTCGCCCGTATCCGGGATTCGGCTACGCGGCTACTTATTTGCCCCCTCGATACCGATTTGTCGTTCGGTCCAGAAGTTCCTGTAGCTAGGATCATTCTGTTCTTCTACGACTTTGTCACCTGCTCTCTGCTTGAAGTCGCCACTGGTTAGGATTCTGCTCGGGCTTCCCGAGCAGTAAGCAGGCTCTCGGCCCAGGTCGCCTCTCGGGGCTCGACTCGTGTTGTCTGTGGGGAGTGCAAGTTTATCATTAATCTAGCATTGAATGCTCTTCGGTTGCCCGGTTCTGGCGCCGCGGCTCCCGGTATTGCGGAGGTCTGCCTCGTTCTTTTCTCGGTTGTTCTGTCTACCTCTTTCTGCCGATTCGAGGCCTGAATCGTCCCTCCCTTTCCTGGCTGTGACAGCTTGAGGTGGGACTTTTCGCTTAGCTTGAGGCTTTGTTATCTGTCTCCGATCGTCCTTGTCTGGATTTTTCGGTCGACTAGCTCAACCTCCCACAGTCAAGGTTGTTTGTTTCGTCCTTCGGTGACGTTGGCTCGTTCCTTGACGCCTGTAAGGGCGTCCACTCCGACCCGAAAGCTTAGTTCCCTCTTGGGTCTGAGTTCTATCGGCGATTCTCTTGGCGAAGCCCCCAATCGTCCCTTGGGTGCGGCGTCGCTCTAGCCTCGCCTTTATTACTCTATTTCGGTCCCCTTCCCGGCTGAATTAGCTCGAGATTTCCTTTCTCCTTGTAGCTTCTCTCCTTGTCAGGGTCTGACTTATCTCTCAGCCCTTCATGGGGGCTGGGGCCTTTAGGCCTTCCTTCATCTCTCAACCTTTATCTCCACCGGGCCTCTCCCCGTTGGGTTCATCTGTGGTATTCTGATCGGACCCCCTCTCTAGGGGGCCCGCTCCTCTGTTTTTTTGGGGTTAGGCTTCTTTGCCCCGCGTCTTTACGCGGGTCCGCCTTGCGCTTCTCTGGCTCCCTCTCGGATCCTCAGTTGTTTGCAAGGCTGTGAAGCCTTGTTCCCCGCCTTTGCCGCGGGGTGCTTCTGGCCCTTTGTCCAAGGCCTACGTCGCACTCCAGTCTCCTTCAGAGCTAATCCTCTCGCCTATTCCTTAGGCTTGGTTTTTCTCTGCGGGATTCTTGGCTCTGGCTCTCCTCCAAAAAACTTTGGTCAGGTCATTTAAACACATTATAAAGTCTAAGGTCCTATTACTCACCCTTGGTGTACTCCACTGTCTAGGTGAGTTATTGGCTTCCTGACTTTTAGGAATCTAGATTCCGTGTGTTTTTGTGCTCTGGCGTTTTTTAGTTCAACCTTTGGCTGCATCCTATCGACCCGCTCTTCGAAACATTATGTTCCTCCTCCGACTGCTAGGTGCTAGTCTGGGGTTGATTGAAAATATTCATTCAACAGAGGTTAATGCATATGTTTAAGTCAACATTGGTGTAAAGGAAATCAGCTCAGTGTAATGATTTAGTCAAAAACACTTCCTCTTCCAGGCCCGCCCACAACATGTAATGTTTCTGCGTCCGTCTGGGCTCAGGGCCAAAACGGAATAAGAGAAGAGCAAAGGTCAACTGGGTGTGACCTGGGGTCACTGGTTGGACCATTCTTCTTATGGGGGTGTTATAGGTATTTTGGGGCATTCCACTTCTCAAAAGGGAAATGCATATGTTTCAGTCAACATTGGAAATGAAATCAGGCCTCAGTTATATGATTTATAAAACATAATGTGTTTTTGACTATTACGTGTTGACACTTATCCGTATAGAACATTGGTAACATCTTCTTTTGTTGCGGGACAAAACATTGGGGTGATCGGGGGTGATCCATTAAAACCATTTTACTTGATTATCTCAATCATGTCAATGACCCTTCTTTTATTGTGAGTCCAAAGTTTCATTGAGTTTTGTTTATAACTTGCTCGCAAGGTCCGTTGGTTATTGACATATTCTTTAGTGTTAATTTTCCGTAACCGACCCATCTGACACACTTTTGTTTCTGACACACATAAATTAGGAAACTCGGAACGGAATCATTTTTGTTATCATCATGTTTTGCAATGGTTGTCTGTCACCCATATCATGAAGAGAGAATTTTGGATAAAATACGTAAGCGTATTTCAATAAAGATGTGGGCCTATTCATCATGAACCGGTTTTTGTAGTTGAAATTCCACAACCCAAAAAAAATGGAATTTAACAGGTTAATAGTTTCTAACATTGGTGGGGTTTGAGTGGATGAAATTGTAATTTTGTCCATTCGTTTTAATTGCTAAATCCAGTCTAAATGGGATATTGCAGGCCATCGAATGAGCCGTCCAGAGTCAGTTAGTACTATTTTGTAATATTGTGTAAACTGTCTATTGTGGGATTGTGGGATCCATCACGGGAGTTCCCGTAACATGACCCTCTGACCACTTTTTTCTATACACACATATGTCGGAACCGCTTCACGGAATAATTGCACATGTTTAGTCCTTTAAGGGTTTCGAATTAACGGAAACTCCCGATCATCACTAGGCTCGTGTTGTGCCGGTACTAACGGTATCGGGTAAGTCCATCTTCTTTCGCTCTATACGCCCAGTGCGTAGAGCATCTTTCAGTGATGTTTTCAATTCTGGTAATTATCCCCTCAATCTCCCAATTTTGGTATCACGTAAGGTTAACGACGGCAGTTACGACGGATATATGTGCCAAGAGGAGAACCAGGAGACAGATCCAGAGGTGAAAATATTGAAAACTTGTCGGACAGACCACGAGTCAAGTCCCTCACTGGTCGCCATCTATACATACATACATAAATACATATACAACATACCTACATAACATACATACATACATCCTTGCAAGAGCTACATTGTGGGAGTTTTTACTGAAAAAATCTCTTAAAAAGACCACTTTTTAACATTTTTTCAGAACTTATCACTTTTTCAAAACTATATAAAGGAAGAATTTCAACCTACATAGTTTTTGAGAATTTTTCTCTAAAAATACACTTTTTTAGACATTTTTTACATTTTTTCAGTTTTTCCCATTTTTTTTCTATGTTTTTTCTCACTTTTCTTAGCCAAAAGGATTGCGCCGCAGGCCTGTATAGTTACTAAACTAAAAAATCCGCTTGTCTACTCTTTTACGGAATAAACCGCAATACTAGATTACATTTTATTCCGTTCTAGCAATTCCATAACATAGTACTCTAGTAAAAATACTCCCACAATGGAGAAAAATACACCCACAATGTAAAAATACACTCAGATTGTCTCTTTATAATTGAAAATACACTCAGAATGATCTATGGTAAGTGCATACATAGCATCATACATTACTACATACATACATACATACATACACACTACATACATACATACATACATACACACATCATACCTACATCCATACATACCACATACATACATACAACACATACATACAGACATAATCCTTGCAAGAGCTACATGTGGGGAGTTTACTGAAAAATCTCATAAAAAAGACACTTTTTAACATTTTTTCAGAAAAATTACACTATTTCAAAACTATATAAAGGAAGAATTTCAAACTACATAGTTTGAGTTATTTTGTGTCAGTTTATTAATTTGATTTTAGACACGGTTTTAGACATTTTTTTACATTTTTTCAGTTTTTCCATTTTTTTTTTTCTTGTTTTCTAACTGTTCTTAGCCAAGAGGATTGCACCGCAGGCCGATATAGTTACTAAACTAGAAAAATCATCTTTTCTAATCTTTTTAGGATAAACCTCAATACTAGATTTAAGTTTATTCGTTATAGGACAATTCGTAAATAGTAACTCTAGTAAAAATACTCACCACACACAATGAGAAAAAATACACCCACAATGTAAAAATACACTCAGAATTCTATTATATTGAAATTTACATCAGAATGTAAATCTCTTGTAAGTGCATACATCATACACACATACATACACACATACATACAAAACTTTCTGTTATGGAAGTCTCGTTTACGTCAACGGTCAGAAATACCTCTAAACACAAACAAATGAGATGTGCACAAGTGATCTGAATTTATACAATAGCATTGTTTTAATGATTTAATCAGAGTTGGTTCAAGAAATTTGTATGTCCAAAACATAGATTAAAAGAATATCAACTCCACTGGGTTTACATAAGATATATACTTAAGGTTTCAAGTTCTCTAATGTCAGAGTGTTAAAAGAAACGTTGCAGTTCAAATAAGATATGTTCTCACAGCGAAGACTCCAGACTGAACAGCATGCAATAAAAATACACGGTTAAATATGGAACCCTCATTGTCGGGAAGTAATTATGTCCAGCAGTTCACGACGATGGGGTTTCCCTCGATGACGTAATATTGTGCAGTACCATCCCGTATACTCAAAAAATATTTACTCAGTGCGGAGAGTAAAAAGGTGTTGAGTAAAAAGTTGAGTCAGATTTAATCAGAATGGAGTAAAAAATGTGAAATGCAGTGAGTAAAGCGTTTGAATCAACTCAAACGTTGCGTGACAAGAAGTTGACGCAGGGACGGATCAGAAATTACACTGCGTTGATTCTGTTTTAAGCAACGTTGACGACCCCAGAAACGCGCAGCCCAAGAATTGCCGCGGACATATTAATGGCAGATGACATGCTGGTGTTTGCGGAAATGCTGACCATTCTAATATTTTCACCCACAAATTATAATCAGATAATAATTAATTATTATTGTGGTGAGGCAAGGGATTTGTTATATTTGAAGTTGGCGAGATTACGCTTATGAATTCGGCAACCTTTCACCGAGTGACTTGATGCCTGTATTACGGTGAGGGCTGTGTATTCCAATGGAGATTCGCCATTGCCTCAGTAAAATTATAGTTGTATTGTGTGCCAGCATGATATTCAATATTAATCTAACAAATTTAATTTTTGACTTATAGTTTTACTGGTGCCATGTAAATCTGTACACGACTACAAGACGTGCAGGTGCATCTATACATGATTTTGAACCACCAGGACGTCGAAGAAAAATGGTAAAGTAGGAAATATGCCCTTGTAGATTTTGTGTTATTTTGTTAAATACCAAGAATACCAAAGTAAATCTTGCTTGTGTCCCTTTTATGTTTGAATGAGTAGTTCTATTACAGAAATCAGTCAGAATATCTGGGAGTTCAGTTATATGAATAAGACATTTTACTCAACCTGGTAAGAAACCTGTAGCTTTCCTGATAAATAAAAATTTCTGCCTTCATACCTGTACCAATGTCAATTGAGTAACATTAAGTTGCTCAACAGTTGGTCAAACAGTGTGCTCACGTCAGAGCAAGAAATCTACTCAAATACAGTACAAAATATTCTCCTGTGGCATCCCCCCCGTATCTCTCGGCATTCTTCCCCCTTCGAACATTGCTGCTCAGCCATATTCCATCCCCCCACCACTAACCGTACCTGCTTTGACTCCGTAGGGTCCCATCCCATCTCCTGCCTTCCTTCATCTACCTACTCTCCCCCTTTACTCCAATCCCCCTGTTATTTTCATATCCCTCTCTTACTTCCCCCGCCTATAACCATGTTACCCCCCCCCTAATCCCTCACTTTGCTTTTTCCTTCACACTGCTCTCCACCCATCATCCCCCACAACCTCCTCCTAATGCCCCTTCACCCTTGCTTACTCCAAGTTTTCTTCCCCGCCCCCCTCCCTTTTAACCATTCCCCTTCTCAATTCCTCTCTCTACCTGCATCCCGTTGAGCAAAGTGTATCACACTGTGAGTAAAACTATCACAAGCCAAAACTGTTGAGTAAAGGCGGAGTAAAATTTTACTCAAACAAATGTTGGTACAAAATATTGACTCTTTATGAGTAAACTGTGTACTACAAGGTAGAGTAAAAATGCTACTCAACATTAAGAGTCAAGTTTACTCAACAAAAGAGCTGTGGACTTTTAAATACCATAAGGAGTACAAAATGTACTAAGGTTGAGTAAAAAAATTAGAGTGATATCACCCTCCGTCTGTCGTAAGGAAATGTCACTTTTTAGGAACACAAAACGGGAATCCTTTTTGATTCCAAAAAATGAAGCTCTTTGGCTTCGAAGATGACAGCGGAGAAAATAGCTTGCACATGCTGCTCCTGTGGTAAATATCAAGTGATCCTGATACTATGTACAGCCCTGACCTCATAATGAGATCCACACTAAACAACTGGTATACTGTACTATATAGCGGACTACTGGGACAATATAAATTCGCACCAAGTTATACTGGATATAATACCGATTCACAGCGAGTATGGTCCTAATACCGAAAATAGGTATTGGAAACATTATGCATGCATAAACATAACCTAACTCTACCCAACATCAAGTTCAGTTTTTCAGCATACATATGAACGTGACAGAAAGTAATAACAGGATATTATATAATCATACCATAAAGAATCAATTGTAGACTGTACTGAGATGAACTGGGTGAGGGATATGATATGCTAGGACCAGTAATGACACCCGATAGGGGTTATGGTTATTGCTGGCCCTGTAATACATTCAAGTCAAATAATACATATTACAAAAGTGAAACAAGTAAGGGTGATATATAGGTAAATATATACAAAAACAGAGAAAAACATCAAAACAAACAATATATCTAAGCTAAACAAACACTGACGGGAATACGGGATACGGGAATATGGACAAGAAGGACAGACTTTTCAACATGTCCTGCTGAGGTATGTAATAAAATTACATAATGAGGAAGCAGAAACAAGAAAAGGGGGTAAGAGTGAAGAAAAGGAAGGAACTAGAGATAGAAATGGGATGAAGAAAAAGTGAGGAGGAGCAAATAAGGACTGGGGAGAAAATTTAATAAAGAATGTACTGTTGTTGAAAGGTGTTTTTCAGTTGAGCTGTAAAAGTAGTTTGTTTGTAATGTTGTGATGGATTCTGGCAGATCATAGATTAATTGGATTATTATGTATGGTTATTTACATTTTACCCAATTAGAAAATGGACATAAAATTACATCATCTGACATTGCATTATCTTAACTTAATTTAATTAGGAAACTAGTAATTTTTGCAATATGTTTTGTCTATGACGAGAGTTAATAAACACAGAATATTGGGAACATTTTGATTTCCATAGTCATTATTGTTGACTTTTCATTATTCGAAGTATCATTTCCGATCACTGTTTATGTTCGAAAGTTTTGGTTTACTTAGAAAAGAACAAAACATTACTTTTGAGAGTTGGTGTAACTTTTCACATGCATACCTAATCCCATCCGGCTACATCAGGCCAAGCCACACGATCGTTTCTGCTCTCGTCTGTTTACAAAGGCAAGCTAATTTGATTTAGGAATTGTAAAAGCTTTGGATGTTATTTCATAAGAAACCACAGAGAATCATGTTTATTGTTGAATTCTGTCTGTTTTGTTTGTAAATTATTAAGATGCATCTCCAAGGTCCTAGTAATTCAGTGTTCGACTAGTAGTTTAAAGATGAGGAAATTTAATTGTTAAGCCGACGACAGAATCCAGTAATAAATTGATTTTGCTGAAAATAACTCTTGTTACCTTTAGGGAAAAACAATTAATAATATGCATTGAGGTATACCTTTATTATAATATATATTCACTCTGAACAACACAATATGTAGGACCGTGACGAACTGTAGTAACTCCCCTTTAGCTTAAAGGCACTATCAGTGATTGCTAAATCAGAAGATTGTAAAAATCATAAAAATCAGATTTTTGCATGTCTGTACAGAAACAGGTACCCCACAGTACACTGGCAAAGATAGGCCAGCAAGCACCGCTAGTAAGCGACAAAATGCGGATATTTTAGTCATTACACGTTAATGTGGAGTCATATCTTTGAACACTGCCGTTTCGTCCTTGTCTGTCGCTTCTTTAGTGTAAAAGTAAATTATGAGGATTATACAGATATATTCTTCACTGTAAGCTATGTCTGCAAATTTTAAAATATTTTTGCTCATCGGATGAATCACTGATAGTGTCTTTAATTGGAAATATAAGTGGATCTTCACGGAACAAATTCGGTCATAATCCGTAAATTTTTTCTGTTTAGGTTTTAGTGCTTATTTCTATTTATAATCAAACACAAAGCAAAATAAACCTAAATGACATATAAATGGAAATTAAGCAATTCCCCTTTGGGAACATTAAAGAGTAAGTGCATGCACAGGGGCCACCAGCAAACTTTGCCAGAAAATGTTCCAGAATAAACCGTTGCCTTTCCATAGGGCGAAATAACTGAATCTAGTGATCTCGGCGGCCCCACTCACGGCATGTTGTTTCCAACAACACGTGTAGGAAAAGTTCTTGCAATGAGTCCTGACTGCGACGCGTTCGCTGCACGGTTCGATGAATCCACAGTCGCCATTTAAAACGTTTTTAGAACGTTAAAAAAACGTTACAATTTGGAAAGGAAAACGTTTCGAAATTTCGTTTTAAAAACGTATTGTGTTGAGTTTTTATGTCGTTTTTATAAGTTTCCTTAAAACACACTTAAAGTTATAAAACCGTTATTATAACGTTCAAAAAATCTTTCCCACTCAGGTAGACTGTGGCAAAACGTTTCAAAAACGTTTAGATATAACGTTCTTTATACGTGTCGGGAGTTCTTTTTACGGTTTGCTAACGTTTCAGTAAAACATTTAAAACACGTTTTAATGTTAAAAAAAAACCGCCGTATGCGGTATGGTTGTTGTGAGGGGACGTTTTGAATCGTTTATAAAACGTTTTTTAACGTTGTGGATGAGTTCTTTTACGTGTCTGAGTTTTAAGTTAAAACAGTAAAAAACGTTTTCTAACTTTACAAAAGGTATGTGGGTTAATTGTGCGTGACGTTTCGAAAACCTTTATAAGAAACCATTTACACGATCGTAAGTCGTGTTCATAAGTTTTAAATGTTTTCTAAATTCACATTGCTATTTTAATAACTTTTAACCATCTTACTGCCCAAAAAGAGCGTTGGTTTGTTGTTCTGCCAAATTAACCCAAATTCACCTCAATTACTAATATAAATGCATCCAGACAACGTCAAAAAATACTTTAAACGGTTTCATTTGTGTGTGATAATGGCCTGATACAAGTTTTTATTCTTTCTTTTCTTCTTATAGTCCATTTCTTTCTTATTAGGCCATTCCAATTATACTACTAGTATTCTGTCGACTTGATCCGTCTTTTCAGTTTTGTTTCAATCAGCTTTACCTTCTACTGTTTCTCCTGTTACTCTTCTTCCATTTAATCTAAAAGCAAACGTAACTAATGGAATAGCTTCCCACAACATTTTAGGAGATCCTACCTAATATTAGCAAAACAAATAAGCAAGCAATGAATAAAAGCATATGTGAATTACGCATATTAACAAAGGCGAGCTACCTAAGCATTAAGCAAAATAAGCAAGCATTGAATAAAAGCATGGGTGAATTACGCATATTGACAAAGGCGAGCTACCTAAGCATTAAGCGAAATAAGCTAAAGCTGAAGCCTTACACATCGCTAAATATACATTATTATTAAATATTCGCTTGTAGCCAGCTTGGACCCACAAAAGGTACGTAAGCCTCCTCACAGGGGAAGTTCCTGTGAGCGTTAACAGATTAAAATAAAAATGTTATTGTAGCCAGCTTGAACTCACACTAGGTACGTGAGCCTCCTCACAAGGGAAGTGCCTGAGAGAGTTAACCGATTAAAATGAAATGTTATCAGTTCTGTAAATTAGAATATCTGAAGTTGAGCTTCTAAATCAAAATATATCAGAATATAATATTATTTAATATGTTTCAGCTATATATAATACTAATGCTAATAATGAAACTTATTTATTTTATTTTACCAAATCACACTCGCACACTACAATATCCTCCCATCGAGATACTAAATTAACATCTCCCGACTGGCACTATATTGGGAGAGGTGGGTGGGTAAAGACAATTTTTGGTCCTCTTCGGTCGAAGGCTGACAGTGATGTGAAGCGAAATGATAATCCAAATAAAAGCGACGTAAAGGCGCGTTGCCATTGGACAGATAACCAAGCTGTACAAAAAGCAAGGCTGTGATTGGCCACAAACCCGTTGCTACCATAAACAGAACGATGACTACTGACCTATAAGCCATTGCTACGTGTGTCCGGCACAGAACTAACGTCGACATGGCACGGCACTGAGACTAAGCAATAACACCGTGCCATACTGGCGTAATTAAATAAAGAAATGAGCCAAAACATTTCCTGGCAGGGTAAACTTGTTCCCTCATTGACTTCGCATTCGGAAACGGTATTTTTTTACTCTCGTCTTTTCTCTTCTCTCCTTTAATGCTTATCCATTGCAATTTGTTTATGTTCAATTAACTCTGTATTATTTTGTTAAATGAACACTACAAATTTTAAAATACCACCTGTCTTTGACAAATAACGAAATTGCCATCTTATGATGATTAAAATGATGTTCATAAGTGTTTAATACATGATAATGAATGATTGAATTTAGAGAAATTAACAACAAAATCGTGAATTGATAAAATCACAATTGGAAATTCAATTCTGTTCACATGCACAATGGGGAAAATGAAATCCAAAATTGTATTCTAATACAATTGTATTATAATCTAATTATAAAGCTGTATATACACCTATTGGTCTCTTAAATCTGTTAAATACGCATGTATTACGCAATATGCATAGATCCAACCACATACTGGGAAGTATATCATAGAGGAACACCTGGATCATAAAAATGTTGCATGGATTTCTATGGCATTTCTGCCTGCTCTGTTTCCCTATCATTGCATGGTAATATCAGTATTTTGATAATTGTCTGGTCTAGATTTCAATATATGTACTTTAATAAAACCTTGTCGACATTTCATGTCAAACATGTTTTTTGGGTAATTTTAGAGCGCCGAATTAAAACATCATGTACATGGAGCAAATAAATAAGGCGTAAAGATTGTTTTCAAGGTGCCTCTATAATACAGCTTTGACACAACATGGTTGTGTAATATCGTCTGAGGGAATCATTCTGAAACGTCCTGGATAGAGACGATAATCATTTTCTGTGTGGAACGACCCAGCGAGATATATGGAATTAGTTTGATGAAAATCGGATCTTTCTAAAACAATTTACCTACGGATAACCTTAAACCTTTATCAGCTTGTAGAACTTAATATACAAGGTTTAGATTGGGCAAATTATACATGTATATTATTTTAATCCTGACGATGTATTTTATTGGTACGGATTTTAACCCAACTGGAAATGTTAAAGTTTTGACCTATTTATGCAATCGGGAAGAAACTTATACACATTGCTTTAGACCGGGAATTCCCCTTGATGGTCCGAAAACGGCTGGCTAGCCCCTGGAACTACCACATACATATATACCAATCATACAAAATGTAAGAAAGAAAACAATTTGATTTACAACGCAATATTCACAGAAAGTTTCCTATAAATTTAAATGAGAGAAGACAAACAAAGAAAAAGGGGTTAGCATAGGACCGTGATTACGCAAGGGATCGCCAGCCTTCGGGCTAAATTATTGTCAAAATTGTGGCTTTCATGTAAGACTACAATAAGATGAAATTCAATTAAATATCTGTACGATAAAAATGATGAAACTTTCCAAGACTTAGTAATGAAATTGTCAATTAACGAAAGGCCGCAGTATATACAATTTCTTTAATCGGATTTTAGTAGCTTGCTAAATTATTTATAATGAATCTTATGGTAGACATCTTTTGTCATATGGATTTAAGGCAATATTTCAACATCCACATCCAAGTTCAATCTCTTTCCCCGCTCTCTCTCACTCATTTTCTCCCTCTCATTCTAGACATTTCCAGTCCCCTCTCTTCTTTTCCTTCCCCCTTTCCAGCTTTTCTTTTCCCTGTTTTGCGATAGCTTGAGCTAAATTTCCCGATAATTCCTGATGATTACGGGTCGTCAAACTGATAAATTGTATGTTTACGTTACATACCGTTCATTTTTGTTTCATTTGGCTTGCATTTTCTACAAAATGTGGGGTCACCTAATACACGCAAACGCACTTCGCCGTATAGCTATGATACAATACGATCAGTGCTGCGGTGCTGCAGTGAGTGTTGGTAGCTTTCGTAGACGGTCTTTGCGTGAACAATGTGATACGAAGTAATTTGAGTTTCTACACAGTATTAGATATTTTGCAGTACATTGTACTTGGAATTCCCCCATGAGGTTTGTGCGGACCACGATTATACAGTGGGTAGGTAATGTATCGAAAAGTGTTATTTCAAGATTTTCTTATCGCGATTGAAGGGGACCAAGTCTTGTCTCTCTTTGGGGTCAAATATCAAGAGGGGCAGTGATCCCTGTAGTCTTGGTAGCGCCGCGCCGGCAAGATCGCAGTTAAAGGTCAGTGGCGTACCCAGAGGGGGTGCAGCTGCCACCTCAATTGGAAATCTTGCCCCCCTCTTGCCCCCTGAAAAATTAGTGATTTACATAGGCCATATACTATACTAACAAATTTTAATATGTGCTCCCCCCCCACCCCCGAAAATATATGTGCCCCCCTCTACCCCTCTGAAAAAAGATGTTTACGCCACTGTTAAAGGTCCATAATGATTAGCACAACTGGACAGTTTCAAATATGGTGATCGAATTCTTATTTTGAAACAAAGATTAGAGTTGGTGGTAATTTGTTTTGCCTCAACGACTAAGATTTGTTTAAAGTTGGGAGAGTATCCAGCAAAAAAGATTTCGTCATAAATTCCATGCCACATTTTGGCATATCAATTGCAGAAGTAGTTGGATTTTTAAATAAGGGAAACGCGTTACATTTCGCCCTGGAATTGACTTGACCACATACTCATTCTTCTTTTCTTTTTTTTTTTTGCGAGACATGCCCATTGTATGGCTCACTTATTGAATTACAGAATATCTACTCCGACCATTCTGATTTCCTTGTCTTTCGAAATTTTTTTTTTTTTTTTTTTTTTTTTTTTTTTTTTTTTTTGCTATCTGACATTTTTTAAATTTGGGATTGTGCACACAAGCAATTACATAGCTGTCCCAAATGTTCAATTCATATTATGAGACGCACAGAACAATTACGTTGCCGTCCCAAATGTTCAAGACATGTTTTTTGACACTGTAGAATGGAATGAACTTTGGGATCTCTAAACTGACAACTCCCCTCCGGCCAGACAATCCTTGTTATAATGCTAATAATCTTGTCAACTGAAGTAATCAAATGAAGACTGAGGCGATACAAGTCCGATTATCACTAGTTGTTCCTATTTCCCGCGTGTTTTAGACTGGCCTTATTGAAAGTCTCCGGAACTTATTACTTACCATGTGATAAGAGGTGGGTAGAAATAGATAGCCTTCCCAGCTAGCCATTAAACGTTTTTAGAACGTTAACAAACGTTACAATTTGGAAAGAAAAACGTTTCGAAATTTCGTTTTAAAAACGTATTTGTGTTGAGTTTTTATGTCGTTTTTATAACGTTTCCTTAAAACGTTATAAAAAACGTTATTATAACGTTAACAAATCTTTCACAATCATGTAGACTGTGCAAAACGTTTCAAAAACGTTTATATAACGTTCTTTATACGTGTCGGGAGGGTTCTTTTTACGGTTTGCTAACGTTTCAGTAAAACATTTAAGACACGTTTTTCTAATGTTAAAAAAAACGCGTATGCGGTATGGTTGTTGTGACTGACGTTTTGAAATCGTTTATAAAACGTTTTTTAAACGTTGTGGGATGGTTCTTTTCACGGTTTGCTGACGTTTCAGAAAAAACATAATAAAAACGTTTTTCTAACGTGACAAACAAAAGGTATGTGGGTTTGTTGTGCGTGACGTTTCGAAAACCTTAATAAGAAACCATTTGACAACAAAAACGCTCGTAAGGAAGGGGTCGTTATTCATAATTTTTAAACGTTTTCACTAGGTTCTAAGAAGATATTTTAAATATTATTTTAATACTTTTAAAAAAAAATCCATTCTTAGCCCAAAAAGAGCGCTGGTTGTTTGTTCTGCCACATTAACCCAAATACCCTCAATTTTTACTACAATTGGCATCCAGCCACGTCAAAAATCACTTTAAACGGTTCATTTTGTGTGTGATACTGCCTGCTACAAGTATTCTTTCTTTCTTTTCTTCTTATAGTTCCATTTCTTTCTATTAGGTCCCATTCAATGCTAACTACTACTCGTATTCTTGTCGACTTGATCCAGTCTTTCAGTTTTGTTTCAACCAGCGTTTCCCTTCTACTGTTTTCCTCCGTTACCTTCTTCCATTTCATCTTCTGAAGCTTCATATCTTGGAACTTTTCTGTGATTCAAAAAATCAAAATCGCACAACGACGCCGTAAGGTTTAGAAGAAATAATTAGTATAACTTTTTGATAATACTTTGTAATACCAATTCAACTGAAGCAATCTGTCTCGCGCATATGAGTGCTTATATGGCTGGTTTTAGAAAAACCCAGATTTACTGTGGACTCGTCACGAGTCTCCAAACATGGCGAATCGACATATTTGGCGACCTTGAGTTTCTGCCTATATGACAATATACAGAGCTCTTTTCGTATACCAAATATTGATGCAAAAATAACATCCATTTATAGTTAATTAATTGAAGCCGTAATTTATTTTAAAACAACAGATACAATATCATTCAAGACGTATTTTAATTTTATTGAAAATAAAAAAAGTATTTATTTTAAAACAAAACACGTGTTGTATTGTCGATTGTTAGAATTACAGAACATGATTTAAAATGATTGTTCGTCCAAGTGCCTTGTAACATTAATGCAAGTTTAAATAATGACTTAGTATAAGACATAAGCTAAAACTTTCTTGTTTGAAAAATAAAATGGTATCTTGATTCCATTTTACTCTGCAAAATCTGAAACATATACCTCAGAAAAAAAAAGATTAAATCACAAATTCATTCATTCACTTATCATGACGTAGAAATAAATTTTGATGCCTTTGACCTAAGCCCTTTTTCGATTCCGATGCAAAATAACACGTAACGTTTCCTGCTCTAACTAATTTTCTGTTATAAACTCTAAAAGATACTATAAAAGGCTTAGACATGGGCGTATTTGACTGTAATTGGTAAATAATAGGGTCGAGAAAAGTAAGTGTGTAATGTTTATTCAATTTTTGGGGAATTTTTAAATGATTATCCCAACTTTTATTGGTACACTTTGTAAATACTTTGTTAGGAAACAACGGATAAATTCGTTGAAAATGGCTAAAAAAAATGAACATTTCAATGCAAACAAACGACATCATTTTCGATTTTTTCTTCCTTCAAATAAGTAATTTAATAATCATTCTCTAAAAATTTTCAAACTTTGAATATCCTCGAAATGTGACTGTTTGTCGATTCACCTGTTTTATATTCGTGACGATATAACATTACATAGAGTATGGCCACTTTTTTGTGGAACCCCGTATTTTGTTCTTAAGAGCTAATACAAATTCATAGGTTGATAAAATCTACATTTTCCTTCTTTGCATTTTCAGACGTAAACATAATATTGCAATTTTTGTTGATGATGATGGCGAAAGGGTATGGCTTCCATTGTTGCAATGCACAACCCAGATACAAACCATAAATAACGATTATTGCAAACACATAGGTGTAAAGAAGGAGAGTCAAATGCGATTTGTCTATTGAAAGGCCTCTTTAAAGTTTGTCAAAATTCTCAGCAACAATTTCGCACTGCTCATTGTTCCTATAACAAACAACCAGATTCATTAGAACTCTCGTTCTATGCATATGTGCATTGCATCTGTCACGTCGATCAGACCATTGTCAGCACTGGAGTAACTACACACACTGTCAAAGTATAGCAACATGCGTAAAAAAAGATTCAAAAATCACAAATGAAATTCAAAATTGTACTATCGGTTCTTAAAACCAATAGACGCACTGAATGCCAAAGTTGTGTTTTTCAAACACGTTATTCCCCAGAATCCAAGAGTGTCGAAAGCCACTTGATTGATTGCCATGTTCCCTAATATGGCGGATTAAACGAGCTTGCGATCGATACTTGCCTATTGCATGTAAATCTTGGGCTATATGGGTCAATATTCGAACATCTTTAACGTTTAAAAATTACATTTTCAAACTACGTTGTATGCATACCTTTTTAAACGGGGTTGCTTTCAGAAAAGCTCCCTGAGTGCTAGTGCTTTCCTACTTCCTTCCTTCTCATCGGCAATCTTTTTACCCATACAGCGGCATCGGTAAAGAAAACACGTATATATACTATATATATCATTTATTCTACCATTTCCGTTTCAAGGACAATGCCTTCTAAACTGTTAATCTTTTAGAACTACATTTTTGTAAACATAGCGAGTAATTAAACGCATCTACGAGGTGGTTGACGGTAACAATCTCACATGGCTGTAATGAAATTAAGAAAATGTCCATACATGTTTTGATATTTGTAATGTCCAGATCCCCAAAAAGTCATTTTTTAACAAAAGAGTAGGTTTTTTTTTTTATTTGTTGTTTGTTGAATGGCTTAGGGCATTTAAGTGTTTCAAAAGCAAGTTGCACTTGCTTGTTAGCCGGGTGACTGTAGTGAAAGGGTGTGCGCTTCCGGATACAATTGTGAATGTTTTCACACAAGTACTTTTAGGCATTGATAATCCATAAAATTTTTTTTATTTTTTTTACCACCCCCCCCCCCCCTTAATGGCCCCAGCTTGGTTTCAAGGTTACCCAGGGTTCAAAAATTTTAAATGTTCCGAATGTGTTAAAAAGCACACCATGGTGTTTTTTCTAGTTACTTGATTCCAAAAAGGTATAGGTTAAAACTATCTATGGCTTATAGTTCCGGAGTTCGGGGGTAAAAAACTGTAAAAAATGTGAAAAATTCGATTTTTGGGGTGTATAGGTCAAAAGTTAAAAGTTGCTTTGATTCAGTAATAGTGTGGTACACAATTTTTTTTTTGGTGTTGGTTTTTTTTCCCTAGCTTAAAGTATTGAAATAGGAATAGTTTTGCCTTATCTTTTATTCCTTAGTTTTCACGATTTATCCAACAAAATAGTCACAGTCCTATAATCCAAGATCTGGCCCAATGCTGTTGACTTTATGATATTCGCCATTTTGGGTTATAACAGAGACGTAAGATAGTCCAAACTATTCCTATAGTTTCTTTCTATGAGGTAAACCAACAATTTGTACACACACTTTACAAAAATCTGGATCAACTTTTCATTGTGTTTACCCCTGTACAACCAAAATTGACTTTGCCCTCATTTTACAGTTTTTTACCCCATAATTCCTAACTATAAGTCACAGGTAGTATAAACCGATACATTTTTTGGAATCCGTTGTAACCAGAGAGACATCATGGTGTGCTTTTCAACACATCGGAACACTTTTAAAACTTTACCCCCTCATGTAACTTGAAACCAACTGGGGGCCATTTAAAGGGGTGTGGTAAGTGCTTCCAATCATTTTTTTTTTGATTATCAATGTATAAAGTAATTGTCTACCAAAATTCACAATTTTAATATCCAGATTTGCACAGTTACATAAGATCTTGTGCACTACAGTCCCACTATATTAGAATATGATCAAACACGAGTTCATTTCACGTCTTTGATTAAATCACATGGATAAGTTGCCTAATGGCGAATTTTGTGGTCGTAGTTCATGGTGTGATTGTTACACTGCACTTTTTGTCGAGATTAAAATAGTCTATACACAACCTATTTTTTTGTTTATTCATATTCCTCCTCCCTTCTATTGGTAAATGATCTCTAATTTCCCTAAGTTTAAGGCATATATAAATAAATTAATGTTCAAAATGTTCAACTATAGAGACGTATTCCAGAATGCTGATTATTTTAATGACTGGTTTTAAAGTAAAAGATTACACTGTGAATCCATTTAGCGCCAGGTTTCTAAATACATTACAGTCTACTATTACGTGATAACCAGTCTGAGAAACCTACAACGAATATAATACCTAGTACAGGCTTGAATCGATATACGTACCTTGTGTATAACCCTTTATGAGTTGGGGCGAATAGTTTGAAACCCCGTAATTGCATCTTCTGATTTCAGAACCGTTGTCCTGATTTTTCTTTACTGGAGGATAGGTATTTCTTCATTGTCACTCTCTGGCCTGTTTCATCTCCGACAGGAATTCTTCCTGAGCGTTCAAAAACTTTTCATTCGTATCTCGTTCTGACGTGATTTTTGGGATGGCCATTATGCGGAGGAACAGTAACCCTGGAAGCGAATTATAATTGTACCTGTAAAACATTACAGCGAAACTTACATAGGACAACAAGAATATGTTAAAGGCAACAAAGAAAACGGCCTATTTAAAATGCGGTACATACTGTTATTTTTTCAGCAACCATTGTGACTCAACACAAAAGAGGAATTTTTTTTGTACCTGACAATGCAACACAGGTAGGCCTTAGCAGAAAAAAAATCATCAACTTATTCGGCAGTACTCATTCTTTGCGCCCAGAAATTTTAATCATCCCCATGATTTTAATAAAATCCTTTTCGTTAGGGTTTTTAATCATTCTTGCAAAAATTTCATCACTAACCTTAATTAAAATCATTTTTATTTTATATAGCCAGGAAAATAAGACTCCCATCAGTTATAAAGTTCAAGATACAGAGGAAACTGTGTCAAAACAACTTCTAAATATAGCGTTAACTTAGTACGAATCTTTCTGTACTCTACCATTTTGTGTTAACCATCGCTTAAAGGAAATTGTCATGATTCTGAATATTTGGAAAATTTGTGTATGGTGGAAGCTTAAGTAACGTAGATTACATTAAATCAAATAAGTTTAAATTGTCCACATTTGTTTAGTACTTTTGGTCCCTTTAATTCCGCCCAATAGCTTACACTCGAACACGATTCCGACAATCCACATCGCAGGCAAATGGTGACTTCACAGGATGCCATCCATATTTACCGGTCTTAGGTCAGTGGTTGTGACCATCATATCGAAGCGTTGCCACTTCAATAATATATCAAACTCAAGAAAAGCACAATATGTCATTCTGAAACTTTTTTTTTCTACTTTTATTATTACTTTCATTAATCCATCATATTACAGTGTCAGCAAAAACAATTCGATAAACACGATGTTTTGGGTCATCACTTTGACGTCACTAGTTGGGCGCTTTGATCAATGAAGCCGTGCGAACAATCCGCCCGGTTTCTTCGTATGTCAAAAAAGCAAAATTACAATGCCCTATTTGTTATTTTACATCAAATGTATTATTTTTTCGGGAATGTTCGTTGATTAATGTACATATATTTTTATGAATTAAGTCAAACTGAGCTTGAAAAATCTTGACTATTTTCCTTTAACACTGGAATTTGAGCTGTAGCCACACACACATTGTACTTAAACAATACTCACGAAATGCGATGGAATTATCCCAGTAACGTCGCATCACACATTAGCCATATGGATAATGCACAGTAGCAGGGTCATATAACTGGGGCCACTCCAAATAATCCACATGTGTACTGAATCAAATTGTGTACCGCAATTCTCTGGTCACGCTTCGTGATCAAAACGCAACGGAACCGGTGGAGCAATTCTACAGTTTTTTATACGCTTATGTAAGCCTACCGTTGTGTCTAACACTTCCAAACTTTTGGGGAAAATTTTAAATATATAAACGCAACTGCTATGAAGTTTGTGCATTTTTAATGTATTATAATTGTATGGTTGGATGTGTACAGTACATACCCGATTTCTGCTTCAAATATAATGTTTACCTCTCTGCCTGTAACATTGGAAGTTTTCCTCAACTGATCTTTATTATTAAAATTTAGTCCATGGAAGCCCAGAATAATATCTGGGCGCTCAAGCTATCGAATATCTTTGTTGATTACAAATGCGACAGAATTTACTCTGAAAAGAAAAGTTTGCTGTATGGATCCCCCTGTTCATTCTAAATCAAAAGAATGTATTAGAGTACACTATTATGATTTAGATGTTTTAATAGTTCTATTGCATCAAAAATTTTATCTGGAACGAAAACTCTAATTTAAATTTTTTAAAAATGAGCTATCATGAGTTAAAACCCGGTTTTATAACCACAACAGTTAACCATACTCAGATACTGATAATAGTACGACACGACACGTACGACGGTGTACTGTTGAGTGGGTGTTTCTGTTGCAATACAGGCTATATGTAGGGGTGAAATTAATTCTGTAAATCAATGATTTTTAAAATGTGTACTTACCTGTTGGTTATAAAGGTATAATATCCAACTTAATTTCCAGGAACAGGATTGAAATTGAAAACCGAAATGAAAGCCACACGCGTGTACTTGCGATGCGAGGTTCAAATTCTAAAATGCTGAGCTTGACAAAGAATTCGGTTATGCTATTTCGTCACGTGACGAAATACGACTCCGTCGTATACTATCCTCGAATTTGGTGGACTGGGTTCATAATCTGTACCTTTTGTACTGCATGCCTATACAATGAGAATTGTGTTGTTGTTTTGACGAAAATAATAACTTTCGCAGTGGACAACGACTACGATGGCAATTATAACGACGATGACAATAACGACTAGCGGCACTGCGGCAGGAGCGGCGCGGTGGTGATTACGATGACGACGGTAATGAATAAAGATGATATGTTAACATTGAAAAAAATTCTCGAAAATAGGAGTCGGAGAAACGTTTTAAAAACGTATTATAAACGTTGAATATTAAATTTTACAATGAATGTAGGCAAACGTTGAAAAAACGTTTTTGTAACGTTCAGCAAAAATATTTCCCAAAGTTCGGTTACCGGATTGTTTTCGGAAGCGTTTTAAAACGTTTTTAAAACGTTTCAAAACGCAAAACCATTTTCAAACCAATTCGAAACGTTTTAAATACGTTTTGTGTTTTCTGGGTTTTTGTTATGGTTGTTGTGTTTATTTAAGGAGATATAGATTTACCCAGAAATAATTACACCGTGACATTTTGCCATCAATTATTATTAAAATATTATCATAACAAAATAAAAATAGACAGTCATCTGTTGCGCCGAGAGTTGCTTAAGTTTATTTGAAAACGTCCCAAAATTGATTATTTCTCTTCTGATTTGTAGACAAAAGGTGCAATACGAGTTTCGGTTCATTGCCTGGAAATGAGGGGAAAATCAGCAATTGCCCATGCGCGCGAGCATGCGTAAAACTTGATCTTGGGTCAAAATTCAGTATTTCGCACGCCAATCGCTCGCTGCGACTGGAAATATGTCATGGACCTTAGAGCTGGCTTCAAAACGCAACCGCCAGATGACTGGCGGTTGAATTGAAATGTTTTTCATTGCTAGCACAATAACTGTCGAATCCGAGTGATGTAGTGTCCTACCTATTGTGTTCTCCATTGTGTAATGAATGCATCACCTATTTCATCGCCAATATCCAATAGCATCGTCTACAAGGTCACGGTTTATTCCGTGTATGTTGTCATGGTAGCTAAAACACTCTCTTATGGGGGACTCACAAGTTTCTTACACCGGCAAGCTACTGATGGTTCGGTTTTGAAGCCACCCACCAATCAGAAAGTGTATTACGGGTGTGGCATAATTTGGGGGACCCAGGTGATTTGTCAATGTTACAATCCCAGCAAACACAAAACGTTCAGAGAACGTTTTCCCCAGGTTCTGATTTGGTTTTTAAGTTTTGGTCCTTTACAAACGTTCAGAAAACGTTCTAAAACGTTTTCGTATGTTTAATTTCTTTGCGGTTTTTAAAAAACGTTTCGGGAACGTTTTCTGTACATTATCGAATAAACCAACCCGAGGACGTTATTTTACAACGTTCTTAAAACGTATTTTCTGAAACGTTTTAAGAACGTATTTTTACGACGTTTATAATACGCTATATTTTGGTTCCATTGCAGACATTTTCTGATGGTTTTATTAAGACCTTAGAGGAACGGTTCTAGATGTTTGTAGTGCGATATTTACTTACATAACAATGTTTTCAGTTTGTTGCCCGCTAGGTATGTTTTAGAGACATTCAGAGAACGTTTTCTGAATGTTGTAAAGTAAACCAACATATTGACGTTATTTGGCAACGTTCATAAAACGTATTTTTAAAACCTTTAAGGAACGTGATTTTTCGAGGTTTTAAATATGTTATAACTTGGTTACATCCGTTTCCTGTCGGTAATACCTTAAAAGAACATGTTCCAGATGTTAATTCGTAATGTGCATTGTACTTAGGTTACTATGTGACGTGTATAAGACGTCCTTCCCAGAATGTTTTCAATTAAAACACGTTTGGTAAAGTTATAAAGCTTTTCGTTAACGTTTTTCTGAACTTCTGTAATATAACTTGACGGCGTTTTTCAAATCATGTAATATTAATTTGTTAAATACATTCATGAAACGTTGCATAATAAATTAAAAAAAACATTTATTTGTTACCCAATAAACACAAAGCATGTTTTTGCAAGACGTTTTGTAAACGTTTTTAAGACGTCACCATGTGACATTATAGGGTTAGGGTTAAGGTATTTAGCGTTAAGGTACACAGGATGTCTATACTAAAGGCTACTTTATAGAATGATCACTTAATATTTGGAAAAATAGTTAAAACACTCGCTTGCTAAACATCTAGACTATATAAATAGAAATGAACCTATTTAAACTCAGTCGGCTAGCTGGTGTAATTGTTAAGTGTTCAGACTTCCACGCGTAAAGCCCAGGTTCTACTCCCAGAAGAGGTAAGTGATATGATTTCTGTCTATCAACTATCAACTGCAAAGTGTTCAATGCCGTTAAACATGCATTACACACCTACAGATTAACATGAATTTCTTCTTTTTTTTCATGAATTATTACTATTTAATTAGGCATTTAATCAAATGTTCTTTTAACGTTTTGGACGTTCTCATAACGTTTTAGAAACGTTTTTAAATGACGTTCTTACAACGTTTTTGACCTTCCACAATAAAACGTCCAGAAAACGTTTCGAGGAAACGTTCACAAAACGTAAACGAAACGTTCACAAAACGTTCAGAGAACGTTTTTGGCTAGCTGGGATGTTACAACATTCCCAGTATTCAGAGGAACAGACTAGCAGCTATCCTTACTTGTACACCATTACATATATATTTAACCTAATAAATTGATATAGTTGATATGTTAAGAATTACGATATTTGTCAATTTTGGTAGTATCTTGCCATTGCAGTATTCCTTAACATTAATGGGAGGTTTATTCTCTCCTACAAGATCCCCCTTGAGATGGCAAAGTTTTTTTTTACAATATTATAACGACGGAACAACAACCAATCTGGATTTCTCGAATTGCTCAAGGTTGAATATTTCACACCCACATCTCTCCTATTAAGTACTGCCCAAGGAAATAAAATCAGCATAGACAAAGGCTTGTACTGGTAATGTGAGGTTCAGGCAAAAATAGCCTCTCCGCTGCTGGACCATTGCTTTATATGAAAACTGATATACAGCCTGTCTCAAAAAAAATGGTACAATCAGAATAAAAATAATTAAATACTTAAGAATATTTTTTGCTCACCAATGTTTGCTGGGTTATTAAGAGAGCTAAACAGGCTTTCAGGAAAAAAGTTATTGGTGTCCATTTGGACTTTGAGGAGGAAGTTATGCCTATTTTCTAAGAGACTTAAAAATACTGTTGGCCGATTTGAGCAATAATCAAGATACCTCGTTTGCCTAGCGAACAGGTCGTCCGCAGACCGGACTGAAAGTAAAATATGTAACACCAAAGTATTGTTTAAACAATAGAAGCTGGGAGAATAATTAAGAGTATAAAAATAATATCCGGAGATTACAAAAGAAAATGCTGAGGAACCATGTCAAGTCAAGATAGCTGGTAAGACCACAGTTTACTTTGTTCAGCTAAGATTTCATGGTTTTAAAACACAACGAAAATGGGAGACAAAGTGAAACTTTAGAAAGGTTTTGTATTCCGCTGAAAAAACTGTTCGAATATGAATTTTTAAAGTTTTAATTCCAAGTTATTACAGACAACTTCACGCTTAGTCCTCATAATTTATGGACGCTGAGTATACTGTACTGTGCAAACTCATCTCCGTAGAGATGTAAAAAATCGTAGCAGTTGTAATAATGTATGAACTGAGACATTGCTAGGAGTGATTTTCAATATAGACTGACTCTCTCTGATGTTGAAAATGGTAATGTAATTTGTGATATATTGACTTAAGTTATGTTACGCAAAAGACCGTTTATTCAAGCTGATATGTTTTTGTTGAGAAAGAAATCGATTTCTTCCATCTTGAAATTCCAAGTGTGAATTGCCTTTGCTATCATAGGTATGGTATACGTCGGTTGTCAGTCTCTCCGCATTATGGCTTTAAAATCGGCCAACACGCTTTTTTGGTCTCTCCGCAAAATTGAAATAGTTTCGGAACACAAAGTCCGAAAGACACCAAATAAAATCTTCATGTTAGCCTGTTTCATCTGTAAACAACCAAAGCAAAACATTTAAGCAAAAATAACGTTTAACCTTTGAAGACAAAACTCTTTCCTGAATGTAGGGTTTTTATTGACTCACACTGTATTGTAGCTTTTATTTACAAAAGCATTTGCTCGTACAGATGAGCCATTATATTCTTAAAACCCTTTGGCATTTGATACAAAATTGTTTAGCATGGGGTTTGGGTCTCTTTGACACTCTCTTGGGAATAGGGCCTACATTACTTACCTTATATCCTTGTTTGGCATATTTTATCTCAGCCTCTATCTCGAAAAAAGGGGTCAGGAAGTGCCTAGGGGCACCCACAAGCAGATTAAGCTAAAATGTCAAAAGAAATTCAAGACGTTGGTCGTAATGGAAGTATGGAAATGAACAAATTATACATAGGTGACAACAATTCTGATACTCTTTTCGAGAAACACATGAAAACAATTTAAACAAACTAGTCCGACACCTCAACATGTTTCCAATCAACTTAAAGCATGCCAATTAATTCCTAGGATAAACATTGACAAATAAGTGCGTTCTTTTTGTAGTGCAATGAAAATGTGTTTTTATTGACGTGTTTTACTAACCATAAACATGTTATGGCGCTCTACAGAGAACATACACAGAAACACGTGGTCATTGTATAATTTCAAGCACGTGAAACTCTAGAAACGGTTTTCTCATTTCCTTAAATATTGGATTATATCTGATTGTTGCTAGGTTTAGGTGCACACAATTATGTTCTTCGCAATATCTTACAAGTTCATAATTAATGTAAATTAGACCAATATGATTTTGAGTTTTTTTTTTTTATGAAACATATCTATAGTTCTAGATTGGAATGACATAGAAGCTTATCACAAGCTTATCACAAGCTTATAAAGCTTATTCACGTTCGGCTTTATGTGAATTTGGTTTCTCGATCCATACTCGTTCCCGCAGGTTTTCTCCGGGTACTCCGGTTTCCTCCTGCTTCTAAAATCGAGTTTCTTGGCATAAATCTGTTCTGGTATCCTGGTTTCTCTGATGTGCTGAGCGCCTTTCATGGCAGCCGCACAGCGCCTTGAGCACGTTTACGTGGATATGTCGCGCGTTAAAAGTATTCAAATTATTATTATTATAATTATAAATTATAAATTATTATCAATCTGGCTTTAAAGGCATACCAAACAAACTATGCATGCTTAAATTGCTCTTCTCGGAGATGCTAACAATGCTATTTCTTTCAAAGTTAAACATGAAAGTCAAGTTAGAAAAAAAAAAAAAAAACACCGTACAACGTTGAACAACCAAAATGCTGTTGAACAACCAAAATAAACAACCTTTAGAATCTACATTGATACTTATCATTAATGTTGCGCCACACAATTTGGTATTTTATTGATACCCTTAAAGGGATTTACTGGTCTGAACAGGTGGAACAGACTGCCCTACGTTTATGCATTGGGTGTACATTGAAGCCAAAATAACGTTCTTTGATATCCCAGGCAATTTGCTACACAGCTACTTGGGTTACGTCCAACGGCACTGAAGTCGTATTATATCCGATTGAGTTGCGCCATTTAAAGAAAAACAGTCATTTCAATGTCTCAACATATCAATAATTTGAATTGAAATCGAGCGTTATCCTGAGATATATGTTTCAACTTGTGTGTAAACATGTTTTCAACTTGAGAGTCAGATTGAGTAGGTTTTTAACTCTAAGGATGCTTAGATAGGTAGACATGGTTGATAAGAAGCTCTCATATATCACCATTCCCATTGTAATCTGAGACTTAGCCTAACAAGTTACACAAAAATATTCATAAAGCTATAGCACGTCGACTAGACGCACAGACATGCAGCTATTTATACCAAATGGTTTCGTGATATCAATGAAATTCGAGGGCGGATTCTATGGAACATGTTGATAAACGCTAAAACACGCAACCTGTTTGTTCGCAAGTGTCTTGATTCAATTCTTGATTAAAGACACGTTTCTACAGCAAAATAACAACTGCTTGAACTAATATTGGCATACAAAGCAATACCAATTTAAATTTTGTTGGTTTGACAAAATAATATGCTGACATTTTCTCAAATCATGGACAAGTGCCAGTTTTCTCATGTTTTTCATAAATACTTGAAAGGTTCGGTTATAATAGCTGCGTTCACGGACAACACCACCTTAGTGTATTCTGTTAAAGACGTGACTATTAAGGCCATATGCTATTTAATAAAGAAAAAAAGAAATACTCGGTGCAGCATAACTTACAACAAGGAATGTAGCAATAATTGATGAGGAAGAAATGTACTGGCCAGTTTAAAATGACACAGCTCCAGCGCGTCAACTCCCCGAAATGCAATCCTCTTATTGGTGCTATAATTTGATATTATTTAAAACATTGCAATCTTGTCTTATATCTCTTTTTGCAACAATCTGTTCAATTTCCATCCGATTTTCTTCATTGGTCTAAAACATCTATAACAAAGACACACAGGTTCATTTTCAATAAAATATAAAATTAGTTGAGTTTGCTCTTAAATGACAAAAGACCTATGAAGAACAAGAGAAACACATTTTTACACACAAATGCTGTATTATAGAAGTCACAGAAGTCATATTATGGTACGAAAAACTCCCTTTGATTTTAGCCTTTATTGTAAATACATTGTATTTTTAAACACCAAGGCTGGTATTCTGAAAGGGCGACTAACTTCAAACATCGATACAAAGGAAATGGATTCTAATGTGTACTTTCTTATTGAACACCGTGAAGCTAGGTTTTCTAAATTAAACCACTCCGGAGTGGTTTTATTATAAAGTCATTCCATTTACACATGAATATGCTGATCTGGACGTAATAATTTCAGGTGAGAGTTAGCACATGTAAAGGCATTGCAACCATGCACCAATGTGTTCTTAAAACTTTTGAGGGCACACTCTTTTTCAAAATGTGCCAATGTCTCTTTATTGTTGCACCTTGTCGATGTCAAAACTGTTCAACCTTTTACCTTTTGATTTTCAACATGGAACTATTTTAACACTTAAGTGCCCAAGCTAAAAAACTTCCGTTACTGCCCAAGGAGGGGGTTCCTAGGGACCCAACCGAGAAAACCATTTTCCCATGGGAGTTTCATCATGAAACTAACACAAGTAAATGGGGTCACCTACGAACAAATACCAATAATAAAAATCAAAATCCGACCTTCGACCTCTGAACTAGTGCCAATTGAAATTGTTACTCTTCGAAGATAATTGGTTTGCACATTTTCATCCTCAGCAACTTCGATATATGATTTTGACACAAAAATTGATTATATCTACTTAGACTAACCTCAATTCAAAAATTACAGAACAAAAAAATAAAAAAAGTAAAAAAAAACTCTATGATTAATTTTAATTTTAAAAAGTTCAAATTCACCTTGGTTCTTTCCCCCCTAGATTACACAGTTTTAAGCCAGGTCAGGACAAAATTAAAAGTGTGCCTATCAGCATTAAAAGGGATATTGGTTTTAAGTATATTAATAGTAATTTAATTGCCTCACAAGGTATATATCTAAGCAAATAAATACCAAGATTTAATTACTTTAAATATATTAATTAGCAAAATATCTTGATTTTTTTCACTCCCGTTGGTGTCCAAGGAGGGGGTTCCTAGGGACCCAACCTAATTATGCTAATGAAGTCGTGGATGGATCGAATTTGTTTTTGTATCAGGAGAAGCGTCTTCATAAATCAGACAAATAGCAAAAAACTCACTGAAAATCGTAAATAAATCAAATGTTGGGTCCCATGGAACCCCCCCCCCCCTTGGACACTTAAGTGTTAATGATGTAAGATTGACAAGGCATCAGTTTAATGGTGCTTATAACTGTAATAGAATGAATAGTAATCATGGATTTTTAACAAACCTATTTAAATACAGATAAATTCCTTTGACAAATATACTATTTTAAACTTTATTGACAGGCACAAATCTCTCACGCACAAGTTCATGACCTTTTAAGGACGATTGAAAATACAGAGGAAGTCTTCAACAGTTCATTGATTGAATTAATTAAATATTTTACCGAAAACACTTGAAGGCAATCAAAATGTTTAACAATTAAGAACTTTATTGACGATTTATAAATCTGATAATACAAACACACCATTCAGTTTAAAGCGTTTAATAACACAAAAAGATCATCAAGTTTGTTTGTAGACTTAGTATGGTTTGGCATGCCAATGAAACAGTTCCCGAAGGATTTTCGTGCTAAAATTGATTTTCGTGCTGTTTTTCATTCAATAGGGACCAGACTGTCAGAAAATGATGGGGTGCACAGGGGGGGTGGGACGTTTTTCGATGAGTAACGGGGTTGAGACGACCGGGCAACACCAACACATCTATCCTGAACTTTTGCGCATGCGTTCTAACAGCTAGTGGGACACAAGTGCCAGACCACGAGAATGTTTTGATATCGTGCAGCACAGTCTGTGAATGCACAAAAGGGTTATTAAATTCACTCAAATGAAAAAAGTTTAAAACAAAATTACTCCCAAGTCCTAACAAATATGTTTCAGGGTCAGGGGCAAGATAGAAACATAATGACAAGCCAGATATGCATGACATGTCAGATGCCGTGTTACGAACGTATTGATCATGGCATGGCTAAAGCAAGCAGACTACACTGTCCGTGTCCTGACTGGGGTATTTGTACACACACACCGCCCTGGCCATGCATTGCAACGTCAATGGACAATGATTGGGTATGTGTGCGAAATGGAAATTTCACTGAGATTTAAACCACGTATTGCAATTCCATACTACTAAAAGTACATTGCCCGTGTTCTCTACACGCAAATAAACATGGGATATCGTAGCTAGCGGATGATGATGAGCAACATTCGGCTAGCCCAGCAATGGAACGCTTCCACACAACACAACTACAATCGCCGCGGCCAGCTATCCGGCCAGCGATATTTACTGTCTTTTAGGCCAAGTAGCAGAGAATTCTTGCAGTTTTTCTTGATCGTAGATTGAACATGCTTTGGGTTAGCTCTGGCCGGCCACGGGTGAACTTTTGAATCGAATTCTCTACATTCCATGCCCCGTCCATGCCGGGTTCCATGATCGCGCTAAACACACCTCTTGCCCGCACTCCATATTGGGTGTGGTGTGTACTAGGTCAGAGAAGTAATACAAAGCTATTACGGGGTCCATCACGCTTTTTTAAAACTGGCATTACTCACCTTGACTTACAAATCCATTCCAAATGTCACTGATTCTTATTTGTTACGGATGTGGGCAGTTTTATGTCGTGTTATACTTAACGAGGATGTTTGGCGTAAATAACTGGCGCAAAATGAAAGAAAATTGAAGGCACTGAAGTATACAAAATTTGCCGTTATTAGAATTCTACATCAAAAACTAGTAGAAAACTGTTTCATAATACATCTATTGCTTTATTGTTGTCCTAATATTTATAGATTCGTGATAATAAACACCCAGGGAATCGGAATTACCAATAGGAGGTCGGGAAGTGAAGTATTTTAAAACTTTTCCCCGACAGGATTTTGCATCGGAAAAACCCAGCGATATCCTATGTAATTAATCTCTAGCCCCGGGCTTCGCTATAAACACCGTGCATGAACTCTGATCCCAACAAAATAGCCGTGCCGTCAATGGGAATTCCAGTCTCTGATACGTGAATAACACGATACGTATTGCTCGTACGTGTGATGTGTGCGATGTGTTGTAAAAATGTAGTAGAAGGAGCGTAGGCAACGGCGAAATTTTAAATTGCTTTGGCAGTTGAAGGGATTTTGGAAAAACGCGGCGAAATTCCAACTATCAGGGTTTTTTTTACTAAAAATGTGTGCTGTAACAAGGTGAGCGGCCAGATAAAATCCTCCTTAAAATTTGCTTCTTCGTTCACGGTGCCAAATTCAGCAATGGGCGATATCTGGTGTAAAGAAAATGGTCACCCAAAAAAACTAACTTTTACGGATAGTTCCTTATGTGTCTACCAGGCACCCAAAAGAACCCTTCCCAACTTTCGTAATGCATTAACTTTGGTGTCCTGCCCCCCCCCCGGGGGTGCAATTTGTTGGATGCTGCCCCCGTCGTCACGGGGGGAAAAAATGTTATACAGGGAAATCGAGTCCAATTGGTTTTAATATACATTAACATGCTCGGTCTCCTTATAGGATGAGAATAAGTATATATTTGCCTAGGTTCCCGACCTTTAGTTAAAGCGCTAGGCCTATAGCCTCATAAGGATTCATGGTCATCCTGGGCACTTAGAAAACTGTGTAGGACATTTCGCCGATCGATGGCTGCTCATTAAATGACGTGCTGACGTCAGAATATTAGAGAACAGACAGGTAGCTGAATCACTGAAATTGTATTTACATGGTGTAAGAAGCTGCAATAAATTTTCCCCCACATGTGCAATCGTAAGAATAGGTGTAGCCAATAAACCATTCGGATAACATTGATGGCTACTTTCCACGTTAAAATCGGAATTATGAGTGAAGTTTCAGAGAATTTACTGCATCGTTCCGTATCTAATTTTTCTCTCTTTGGCCTTTGATCGCTACAGTTTGACAAGGAATATTTCGAACTTATTTCCTTCTAATCATCTTTCAAACATTTTTATTCATTAACCGCATTATTTATGGCAAATCCTGAAGGTTTAACCGCTATACTCGTACAATATTTGACTTGCATTGGGTGTAATAAACTTGTGAGTTTTCCATTATGCATAGATTCAACCCCTCGAAATCTGACTGTTACTGCATGCCACCCTGGTTGAAGAAGCCCCATCGGGAGATGTCTTACACACGTCACGCTATATAGTGTATTAATTATGTTTGTAGCCTGAGTCTCCGGCCTCATTCATAACTAACAACATTGTGGGATAAGTCCATACGTTTTCAAGGACTTGAATGATTAGGATCAGTGAGCGAAATTCAAATAGCTTAAACGGCGAAGTTTTCATGTGCTGGGTAAAATTTACCAATGCTCAGATTTTGTCAAAACTGATGAGTTGTTTGTATTTCTCACAGAATCAAAAAATGTATTATTTTACAGTGTGTGACATTTGCATGGCTAAATACTAGAAAATGTGGAAGGGGTCTACATGGTCTCTGGGGCGTCACCAAACTTTCCTGGATGTCGAATGTGATATCACCAAATCAGTAAAATGAATTTCTGGTTCAGTATGACACAAGGAATATTTTATCTTGGTAACATCATGATTTTTGATTTTTTATTTTACCTGTGACCATATTCAGAAGAATAACGAAGTATTGCACATATTGTTATGTTCTACATAGCCCAACAATTACATATTAACATTACTTGCATTCACCAAAAATAAAAATTATGCAAACAGATTTACCCCAGGTAATAATGCTAAAATACAGATTTTTTTAAATTAAAGAGACATGAGGACATTTCAGAAACAAGCGCACCCAAGTTTTGTCGAACCCCGTTTTTTTTGCATATTTAGGAATGCTTGCCATGTATTAGACACACCTGAAGTGAATAAGCCGAATTACGCCGTCTTTATGTAATATGATGAGCTTTAGTAGTTCTGTTCGTGCACGACAGACATTCAAGCATGGTTTTCTTAGACGATTAGAATAGCAGGCAGTTCAAAAAGGTTTGCGGTTTTCTTTTGTACTTGTTTGTCCAATAAACTTCGGAAACGTTCTCGTAGGGTGGTCAACAACCATCAGTGCACTTTGAGAGAGATTTGTATCCTCAAAAATTCCTCCTGTCAATTTATGAAAAAGATATTAAAAAGATATATAAAATAATAATAATAAATTTATATGCCATAAATACTTCATTATTTCATTAGTAGTAAATTTCTTAATATTATATTAAAATGATATTAACATAACATACTCATAAAATCCAGCGTCACATATCGCGGGGTCGCTTGCCATAGTGATTTGTGAATGGAAACAACTGTCCAGAGGCCACCAAGGACACGCGAGGTCATCAACATAGGGCGATAAAAATCTTGGATTGCATCTAAGTTTTTCAGCTCATTTTTAAAATACTAGGGTTATCAAAGAGCAAAAACATGGATTTTCATTTGATAATCCAAGATTTTCGCATAATTGGACACTGAGCGTTGAAAAAACTTTCAACGCTCAATGTCTAACAATTCGAAAATCTTGGAGTATCAAAACAACAAACTTGGATTTTCACTGCATAATCCATTTTTTTTCGAATTGAGCGTCGAAAAAACTTGGATTATCAATTTGAAGATTCAATTTTTTTTTTCTTGAAATCTTGGATTATCGAATGGGAATGCTAGTATTTGGGGTATAGGTAAGATACGTACAGGGTGATCCCAAAAGTGATCGATAGGGGGGGAGGGGGGTGTAACACCCCCCCTCCGGAAGAGAAGTACCAACATGCATAACACCCCCCCCACCAACACAGAGAAACATCACAGAAACTTGATTTTGGACCAATAGAGATATGGTCCTCCTCTTTCCATGATACCAAATGATACCCCAACATGCCTAGTACAACTCAGGAACATCACAATGACGTCATAAAGTTCGCATGTCAGCAAAACTTGCATTTCCATAGAACACCACACAGTGAAACTCAATTTTTCGCCAAAAAGGTAAGGAAAATCGGCCCCCCAGATTCCATGGCCGGTTTTTGACTATACTTGTGGGAAAATGACTAGTTTTATATAATGACATCATTTTAGAGCTATAATAGGGTATTTGAGGCGCTAAAATGCGAAATATAATATCAGTATTTTCGTACTTTCCTCAACATATGACGTCATGATGAGTCTAATGGGATGTTAGTACGTATTTTGGTACCACTGGAAGAAGAAGAAGAAAACCTCTAAGCTATCCTTTGGATACCAAAAATTACACAGGATGAGTTGTTCAGTAACGAAAATCACAGGGGGGTGGGTGGTAACCACCCCCCCCCCTTCGGGGTTTTGTTTCCGAAAAATGGCTCAGGTAGAACGAGGGTTAAATCGAAGTCTTTCATATGGAAAATCACACTTTGTTGTAAAATTCCGGGTCCGAATTGTTGTTATACACAGTATCCTATGGTGGACGCGTAATACTACAACTACATGTTTGCTGCATGAAAAACGGAAAAAAATCCGATCAATCTCAGGTTTCAGGAATTGGCATTTAGGTCACGTCTTTAGTTCTAGTTTTTCATTATTTACACCAAAAACTAATATTTCGACTATCTCTGAGGCAGACTTTTAGATCATAATGTTACTTGGCTGTCTCATAACATATTTCTTCGATCTCAGTTAATCAATATGCGTGTGTATACTTATGATTTTATATTATAATATTTCCCATCACTGTTTTGATTGTATTTTAATATTCTTAACTTCATATTTCTAAAATTGTTTCATATAACTTTTATGGTAATCTATTGACTCAATGAGCTTATTATGGTGTGTTTTAGTAATCTCATTCTTCCATCATATTTAATATATGTACAAATATAATTAATTGTTAATTTTGTCATATTTCTTTCATAAAAATTTTGTATATATACGATTCTATTCTCATTGTATTTTATCCAAATATATATACGGACCAGAGGAAGAACAACATTTGTTGATGCTGGTTCACCGTTTTGAATTTTGGAAATAAAGTTTTGTTTGATTTTTGTGATTTGGTTGATTTGAATGGAAATCTTTGGATCATCGACAGAAAAACCTGGCTTTTTCGAAAATCTGAAACTGGTACATTGAGCGGTCCATAAACACTACCCATTTTTGTGTCATTCCTCTAATGACTTATAGAGGACCCTTTGATCCAATCGGGTAACTGTGGGGGCACTACCCAAGGGCAATTACGTGCAAGTGCAACATGAAAGTGTGTGCACGAATATAGAACGTAGCAATTATGTTTAGGGTTTTAAAATTTTCTTTAAGACGACAAATCCACGACAGACACCACAGGACACACTACCAAACCAATCCACTATGTGCTCTCTTGCAGACGACACCAAAAGCGTTGATTAAGGGCGGGTGATCCGATCATGGTTGATCTTTTTCACATGAAATATATGCAAAATCATCGAATACAAATTTGGAGTCAAATCGGTCCAGCCTTTTGGATAGCAAAAATATGTACTAAATCGACGCATAGGACAGTATGTGTTAATTAATGCGCTCGACCAGAAATGTTTTTGGTCATAACATCAAAAGGAAGCATTTCCTGAGCCTTAATTTGCACTGGGCTAATATAGGAACAATATGAACTCTCTACAGATAACAATATCTCAATTCCAACATCCTTGCTTACTTTGCATTCCCCATCTTTCTTATATAAACAGAAATTCCTGTCAAAAGCAAGGTCAGAACTTCATCAATTTAACATGAGAGGTGCCTAAATTGAACAACCCAAATCCTCCAATAGTCATTGAAAGCTTTGTAAACAACCTTCAGGATCTACATCGATTTACATCTAGTTGTATACTCTGGATGTCATCTAAAGGCAAAATAATGTTCTTTGATATGCCTGGCAAATTGTACACACTTACTTGGGTTACATCCCACGGCACTGAAGTCTTATATCCGCGATGAATCTGTACCAATTGAAAAACAGTAGTTTTAATACATTGAATTGGAATGGAACCGTGTTTCTTTGAAATTGACAATGTGTGTGAAATTGTATTCAATTTGAGAGTAATATTGAATATGTTTTAAATATTCTGGCATTTTCTCAAATTACCATCAAGTGTCAGTTTTCTCATGATTTCGGAAAGTACTTGAAAGGTTACTTTTTAACAGGTGCATAAATTATACAGATATTCACAAAATACTCAATGAAAAACAATTAAGTTTCTGATGGAATCATCCCACACACATAATATATGATAGTTATTAAACTGGTTGATAAAATATCTCATGCAATGGAAAATAATGAAACTGCCATTGTACACACATGTAATCTTTTTTCTAGTTATCAAGAGCATTGACACCATTACCCATTGGGTATGCGTGGTTTAAAATTACTGAAAACCCAGAATACATGATACATCAGCATATAAGATCAGTCCCCCCCACACAACTTGACCCCCTTTCACTTTCATTGACTCAACACCTAGACCTCCGTAAACGCACCCCCGACGTTTATTGTTTGCTGACAACACCCACCATATGGTATTATATTCTATAAAGACGTTTTTTTGTTAGCAAAGACCATATTAATTAATAAACAGGTGAAAATTAATTATGTAATTGGTCCACAGTAAAAAAAAATCTGTTAACTCCAGTCAAATATTAAATGGGAATAAACTATAATTTAAAAAGAGGAAGTAGCAAATTGATGAGACCAGTTGATATACAACTCAGGAAATTAAATTAATTTTAGAGGACATAAACTTACAACGTTCCAAAAAATGCAATACTCTAGTAGAGGGGGTTATACAGGGGGAGGAAGAAAAATGATGATATTTCAGATAATTTTGTCCTCACTCTTTGGATTGTAGCTTGATGCCCCTGAGCATTTTGCACCAATTTTGTAAAAACGGTTCAAAAAATTAGAAGGTGCCGCCCCAAAAATGCCATTTAAGGGCGGGGGTCTGAAAGGGGGGGGGTCTCTTTGTCTGAAATTGATAAATTTGTCATACTGTACTATACATGACATTTTAAGCCATGTTGGTGTCTAACTATGTATTTGAGGTCAAAGAATCCATTTGTAAATGTTCCAGCAATGTCAGATCTACCGCTTTCGTTAAAAAAGGCGATTTTTGGTCAAATTCAGCTATGAGGGCGCTTTTGCCATTAAAAAAAGGTAGGCGGCTTTCTGATTGCAATCATTTTGAAAATTGTCCTAAAGTGTAATAAAAAAATTGGGGATAGTACCTACTGCAAACATTTGAGTCTTTAAACTAAACGGTCTCGCTGTGGCAGCCAGTAAATTGGAATGCATCTTACACCCAATTTTGTGCATAGGTTTTGTTGGAGGTCAACGACTTTGCAATTATATTTTCAATAGAGACATTGCCAAATTATAATAATTGGAACCGTGGGGACCAAACAAAAAAGAGCTATGTGCTGAAAATTATGAATATACTTTAATAGGCTTATCTTCAATTCTAATAGAAAAAATCTAAAATCAGTAAGGTTAGGCGGTGGCAGGCGGCAAAGCGCCCTCGTGCCTTAATTTTACGTAAAATCGCTAATTTTATGAAAAAATCAAAACCGGACGAAATCATCAAAATGGATTCCTTGACTCAAAAACATACATTAACCGTAACATGCTAAAATATGCACATTAATCCAGGAATGACAAATTTATCATTTTTAGGACCCCCCTCAGACCCCCCTCCTAAATGGCGTTTTTGGGCGGCACCTTCCATTTTGGCCGATTGACAAAATTGGTGCAAAATGCTCAGGGGATTCAAGCTACATAAATAAAGAGTGAGGAACAAAAGATCTTAAACATCATCATTTTTTTATAGCCCACCACTACTCTTAGATGAGGCGACGATTTACAAGTAGTGAAAAAAAGTCATAATGTGTGTTACAGTACATTCTTTATAAAGGCTCTCCTCTTCACCTTCGTTTTTCTTCTGTGATTTATTGGTCTCGTGACACATATGATTATATAAGTACACCACAAAATGTTACACGTTCGAGCTTGACAATGATTTAAACACAATCAAGTACTAAATGTTTTTTTACTTCTCGTCTTTTCTCTTCTCTCTTATGCTTATCCATGCAATTTGTTCGTTTCAATTAACTCGGTATTATGTGTGAAATGAAACACTAAACATTGAGACCACTGTCGTTGACAATAACGAAATGATTAAAATGATGTGTTCATAATTGTTAAATACATGATATGAATGATTGAATTTAGAGAAATTAACAAAACATCGCGACGAATTATAAAATCGCACTTGAAATTCAATTCTGTTCACATACACAATGGGGAAAATGAAACCAAAATCGTATTCTAATACAATTGTATTACAATCTAATTATAAAGCTGTATAGACACCCATTGGTTTCCTACATCTGTTAAATATGCACGTATTACATTTGACAATGCACAATATTTGTTGAGACACCTTGAAATATCTTACGCCTTATTTTCATTATCGCAATGACAACTTCATATACATGTAGTAACAACATATTAAACTGAAGAAGTAGCCCAGAACGACATAGATGGATCGTGGAGGTGATCTTGTTTACAAACCCATAGTTAACGTGGCAAAGACGGTAAGGGCGTAGGAATTGAGCAGTATGATTGCAATATGCATGGATTCAACCACATCTAGGGCAGCATGCCGTAGATAGAGAAACACCTGGATCATAAAAATGTTGCAGGAATTTTTTCGCATATCTGTCTGTTCTATTTCCTTATCATTGCATGGTATTATCAGTATTTTTGATAATTGTCTGGTCTAGATTTCAATATCTGTACTTTAATAAAACCTTGTCGACATTTCAGGTTAAACGTTGGCACACATGTTTTTGGGGTAATTTTAGTGCGTCGAATTAAAACATCATGTACATGGGGCAAATAAATAAGTCGTAAAGATTGTTTTCAAGTTGTCTCTATAATACAGCTATTTGACACAACAGGGTTGTATATCGTCTGAGGGTTTCATAATCATTCTCAAGCGTCCTGGATAGAGACGATAATCATTTTCTGAAACAATTTACCCACTGATAACCTTAATCAAACCTTTATCAGCTTGTAGAACTTAATCTACAAGGTTTAGATTGGGCAAATTATAGCTTTTTTTTTTAATCCTGACGATATATTCTATTGGTTCGGATTTTAACCCAACTGGAAATGTTAAAGTTTTGACCTATTTATGCAATCGGGAAGAAAAGTATACACATTGCGTTAGACCGGGATTTCCCCTTGATGGTCCGAAAAGGCTGGCTAGTCCCTGGAACCACCATATACATATATACCAATCATACAAAATGCAAGAACGAAAACAATATGATTTACAACGCAATATTCACAGAAAATTTCCTATAAATTTAAATGAGAGAAGACACACAAAGAAAAAGGGGTTAGCATGGGATCGTGATTACGCAAGGGACCGCCAGCCTTCGGGTTACATTGTTGTCGAAATTGTGGCTTTCATGTAAGACTACAATAAGATGACATTCAATTAAATATTTATACGATTTCTTTAATCGGATTTTAGTAGCTTTCTAAATTATTTATAATGAATGTAATGAATCTTTTCTCCCTCTCATTCTATCATTTCCCGTTCCCTCTCTTCTTTTCCTTCCCCCTTTCCAGCTTTACTTTTCCCTGTTCGCGATCGCTTGAGCTAAATTTCCCGATATTTTCCGATGATTACGCGTCGTCAAAATGATAAATTGTATATTTACGTTACATACCGTTCATTTGTGTTTCATTTGGCTTGCATTTTCGTTCCAAACATTTCGTTCTATTGCACGACTCAGGCGTCTTCTACAAAATGTGGGTCACCTAATACACGCACAGGCACTTCGCCGTATAGCTATGATACAATATGATCAGTGGTGCGGTGCTGCAGTGAGTCTTGGTAGCTTTCGTATACGGTCTTTGCGTGAACAATGTGACTCGAAGTAATTTGAGTTCCTTCACAGTAAAAATATTTTGCAGTAGATTGTACTTGAAATTCCCCCATGAGGTTTGTGCGGATTAAACAGTGGATAGGCAATGTATCGAAAAGTGTCATTTCAATGATGATGAGGGATTTTCTTATCGCGATTGAAGGGGACTAATTCTTGTCTCTCTTTGGGGTCAAATATCAAGAGGGGCAGTGATCCCTGTAGTCTTGGTAGCGCCGCGCCGGCAAGATCGCAGTTAAAGGTCCATAAGGATTAGCACAACTGGACAGTTTCAAATATAGTGATCGAATTGTTATTTTGAAACAAAGATTAGAGTTGGTGGTAATTTGTTTTGCCTCAACGACTAAGATTTTTTAAAGATTTAAAGCTGGAGAGTATCCAGCAAAAAGATTTCGTCACAAATTCCATGCCACATTTTGGCATATCAATTGCAGAAGTAGTTGGACTTTTAAAGAAAGGAAACGCGTTACATATCGCCCTGGAATTGACTTGACCACATACTCATTTTTCTTTTCCTTTTTTTGGAGAGACATGACCATTGTATGGCTCACTTATTGAGTTATAGAATATCTACGCCAGACAATTCTGATTTCCTTGTCTTTCGAAATAATTGATTCGCCTTATTTATGTTCAGTATCACATTTGCTTCGAGCAAAGTTATCTGACATTTTTAAATTTTGGATTGTGCACACAAGCAATTACATAGCTGTCCCAAATGTTCAATACATATCACGAGACGCACAGAACAATTACGTAGCCGTCCCAAATGTTCAAGGCATATTTTTGACACTGTGGAATGGAATCAACTTTGGGATCTCTCAACTGACAACTTCTCTCCGGCAAGACCATCCTTGTTATAATGCTAATAATCTTGTCACCTGAAGTAATCGAATGAAGACTGAGGCGATACAAGTCCAATTATCACACTAGTTGTTCCTATTTCCCGCGTGTTTTAAACTGCAAATTTAAGCTGTTACCCGAACAATTAAGTCAGTCATCAGCGAAATTTTATCACAAAGTGCTTGCAATGCTTTCACTGCATAGCGCTACTTTCTGGGAATATTGGAAATTGTTCTGCGTATGATAAGGGTACTTATCCGTGTGCATGCTGTCCTTTTCCCTACGACCTAGAATAACTTTTTTCTGTGTGAAATTCTTTAAATCAGAAAATATCTTCTCTTTATGACTTTCTTCGATTCCTGACGGCTGAGCCGAGTTGGGATCGGCCTTAAAAATGCACCGCCCCTTTTTGACTGGTGGTATTGCCGGTTGAAATCTTTTCCATTGCTTAGCACAATAAAAACCGTTTTTAACGGGAAAAAGCGGGTAGAACGTGTCACGAACTGGCGAATCCTTAGGCGGTTTTTCTCCATTGTAAATAAATGCATCCTCTGTTCATCATCATCGCCAATATCCAGTAGCATCGTCCACAATGTCACGTGGTTCAGGTCCTGAAGTCATCCACCCAATCAGAACGTGTATAGCGGGTCTGCTATTTTTTGGGGACCCGGTGGTTTTTTCAAGTATCCAGAGTAACCAAACGCCCAGCAGTTTAATCTTAATTGTACACTATTCAGCAATTGTAACATATATATTGATATACTTTTAATGTAAGAATTACGAATATTGTCAATTTTGGTCGTATCTGCCATAGCAAGTATCCTAACATAAACTGTAGGTTAATTCCCTCCTAAGGAATCCCCTTGAGATTGCAAAGTTTTTCACTTTGTTCATTATTAGACGACGGACAACAACATCCGGATTTCTCGAATTGCTCAAGGTTGAATATTTCACACCCCAACTCTCCCGATTAATTACTGCCTCCAAGGAACTAAAACCCAGCAGAGACAAAGGCTTTAACTGGTAATTGGTTTCCTGCTAAAATAAGCCTATCTTTGTGCTGACCCATTGCCCTTTATTGAATCTTTATAAATAAGCTCCTGCTTGCAGTGTCCTATATAGGTCAGTGACTATTGTAGCTTTTATTTACAAAAGCATTTGCTCGACAGAGGATTCATTATAATTCTTCCAAACCCCTTGGGCATTTTATACAAAATTGTTAGCATGGTGCTTGGGTCTCTTTGACACTCTCTTGGGATAGACTAGGACCTACAGCTTACCCTATATCCGTTTTTGTATTTATCTCAGCCTCTATCACGGAAAAAAGTCAGGAAGTGCCTACGGGTGCCCATAAGCGATTAAGCTAAAATTCAAAGAAATCAGAAGTTGGTCGTAAGTGAATGTATGGAAATTAACACTCAAGTTGCGACGAATTAGCGAGAATTCCTGCCGTCTTGCATATGAAAAAACCTGCCACTTTGGTTGGGGTTTTTGGCGTCTTTCAGGCTTCGAACTCCGGGCCTTTTGCCTCCGCGGTTAACATCAGTTTTTAAGAATGGGTAAGACTAATTATAATCCTGTGACAATTACATGATGGGTACCCTCATTTAAGAGCAGGACTAGTTGTACATATCAAATTACAAACGCCGATATCACCAACACTGTGCTAAACAACCAAAAACAATAACAATATACTAAAAAAAACACTGTAAACATGGTACTTTCGTATGATGGCAAATGCTTTGGAATGCACCAGTCTTCCAAAGCTATTTATTCTACAAGGCTGCGAAATCATTAGGTTGGGGCTGAAAACAATTAATATGAGGAGCACCTCAACAGTCACAATCTCGTAATAAACGCCTTTCATTCAACGTCCTACGCTTTTTTTAATTTTTTTTATTCAAGAATATTAATCCACAAAAAGTCTGCCCTTAAGTCTGTTTTTTTTTTTCTCTGGGCCTTAAATTGAATTTTAACATTTATTATAATGTAAGAAACTGTCAGCTACGATAGATCAATCAATCTCATGATACAATAACGAGTACAAGAATAGTCGCTCGGCCTGGGGAGTACTGTAAAACTGTCAGGGAGTAGGTGCATGTAGCGTAATGTCTCACTCTCAATTTAACTGACACCGTTCTTTAAGCAATCTTACACAACGAGAAATTTAGGTGCCAATAGCCCAATCACAATTCTTCCCATCGGAATTCTGTTTCGTATAATAATGACCCACTTGAAAGTGGTAGCTCAAACGCACTTAGTAGGTGTTACAACATATATATAGTTAAGCCATTAGCATCGATTTAGTCAAAATAAAAACAATCGCACCCCCTATTTCATCAAGTCCATTTTTTGCACGGTTGTATTAGAAACGGTTGCAGTCAAACTACCTTGTAAGTGGCTCTTAACCGTCGACACGCCGTATTTGTCAAACTGACAATTTGTAATGCACTTGTTTTTAAAAATCGGTATTCGTAACAAACAGTTGGTAAATTGGGGGCACTTCAAGGCCGTTTTTAAAAATGGCTTTAGTGTCTGTTTTTTCACAAAGAAAGAGTAATACAAATGTTGAGATGACCTAACATTAGCATTTAGACACAAAATGGACCATTTTTGAGTCTGAAAAAAAATGACTGATAGGGGCTTTAAGTACGGTATCAAAGTGATTTAGTTGGTTGTCTCATTTGTAATAAAGATAGTTGCCGCCTATGCTGGGAGCGAAATTGTCCATGCCTATTAATGCCATTCACATTCGCTTAATAGGCATGAATCATAACTTGTTGGATTAGTAAGTTGACAGTCCCGACGTCAGTTTTTGTATTTGTATACAGACAAAAACCCATTGGCAAAAACGTACATCACAAATTGACAACTGAGACACAATCTTAAACGGTACCAAATTATAGTTAAACTGTGAAAAAAATAATTCCATATTCCCCCTTACAAATGTGCATTTTAAAGTTAGTCTCCTTAACCCGGTTACAAAAATGTAAAATTTCATTACGCAATCCTATTCCCCTACATTTGGTACCACAGATAGCTTGGAGTTTCTTTTTCCATTGGTATCAACATATTAACAACATTCCCATTATATTTGAGAACGTTAAATATAATGGGTATAGGGTGAAATTGATATTTTGCAATATTTACTAACGCAAAACGATATATACGTATATAAAACTAGTCATTTCTCATTAGTAGAGAGAAAAAAGGCACGTGAAAATCGGATAGTCAAATTTTGTTTTGTGAAAAAACATTTTCCCCTATTATACACTGTGACTATGGAAATTGACAGTTTTGGCTGACATTTGAAAAAACTTTATGACGTCATTCTGACGTAAGTTTTAGGTATGTTTTGTCTCATTTTTGGTAAGCAAGGAAAGCAGATTACCATATCTAATCCATTGGTATACCAAAATCAAGTGTCCTGTGGTAATCCTGTGAACGGTTTTCCATTGCCTCAAATTTAGGATTATATCTGATTGTTGCTTGTTTGAGGTACACACAATTATGGGGTTTTCTTTGCAACCTTGCAAGTTCATAATCAAATGCCCGGCGAATTGACCACATATTTTGAATTTTGTATTTAGGTAAAGCTACTTCTAATTTTGAGTCATGTTTTGTAGAACTAAAAACTGTAACCAAAAAAGCAATATCATAGCAGCAGGTGCCATATATAGAGCTCATACCATCCATAGATGAACGTTATTAAAGATCTTGACCCTATTTTATAGACCGTAACGGATGAAAAAAAACCTGTCTATATAATGGGAGATTTCACTATGTGACGCTACTGAAAGATGACAATCCAGAGACCTACTCACGATTATTTGATCTCATTTATGCCTCATAATCCTACGATTTATAACCTACAAAGAATTAACCAATTATTGGCAAACAAAAAAAAAAAAATAATTGACAATATTTTAACGATATGCCACTGTAATTCTAACAATCTTAGTTACTACTATACTGAACCATTTGCCCAACAATCTGACTAGCTCGAGGAAATTGAATAAGAAACACCAAACGTAATTCGTATAAAGGACCTTATCAATGAAAACATTACAAAACTCATTTGCATTATCCACTGCCAACTGGGGATGTTATCTTCCTTGTAAATGATGCAAATGAGACTATAAGTATTCATACCAAAGTTTACTGAATTTGTATGACGAATGCATGCCAATGACCAAGTGTACTAGCAGAAACAGAAAAGAACCAAATCACCGTGATACTAATGTCTACTTAAAAGTATTAAACATAACAAAACAAGTTATATAAAGATTATCTGGCAATCCAGATCAAAAGAACAAACGTTCAAGACATACAAAATAAGTTACATACTTTAATTCGCAATCCAAAAGAGACCACTTTTCCAAGCAGTTTGAACATTCCAAAGAACATCATCGCAACCCTGAAAACAATAACTATATATTGGACGTGGGAAAAACAGTCTATTTCAATGTCAACCAAAATTCAAAGCGGAGTCTGGAAAACAATGCAGATCCTCAGGAAATTGCAAATGACTTCACGCCTTTTTTTGTGAATACTGGTCACAACTTGCATCAAATATCGCATAACTCGGCAAAAAAATTAACATTTCCATCCCCACCCGAAAAATTAAGCATGTATATAAACCTGTCTTTGAAAATGAAATCCGTTAAATTAATAGACATTTTTAATCATACAAAGTCAGTGTTACGTGGTATTGTAATTTATTATTAAAACAAAAAAAATGAAATTATCAAACCACTTACCATGATATTCAATCTCTCCTTATCTACTGTATAGTGCTATAGATCTTAAATTAGCAAAGACAGTTGTACCTATATATAACAAATGGTGATGCTTAATTATTTTCAAACTATCGACCCGTCTCACTACTTCATTTTTTTCAAAATCCTTGAAAGGTCGTTTTCCCAACAGGATGTATGAAGCTATATTGACAGCATGCATACTTAATGTAAGCAATTTGGGCATTTAGAAAACAAATTACAACCTAATGGCATAATTGTATTTGGTACACAAAATCAATGCCGCAGTCGAAAAATGTAAACAACAATTGGGTATATTTATAGATTTGTCAAAAGCATTTGACACGATTAATCATGATATTTACTAATTAAAAATTAAGTTATTATGATTTCGGGGAATTGTACACGACTGGTTTAAGAATTCTTACAATCGAAAACAATGTGTAATGGTATAATTGGACAATCTCATTCTAAAAAGCTAACTGTGAGTTCCTCAAGGATCGATACTGGGGCCATTATTCTTTTATTATACGTAAATGATATAACTAATACTACGATTCTTGGAATTCTATTGTTTGCAGATGATAACGATGATCGACTCACATACTGATCTTACCAAAAAATTAACTTTGATCCAATATGAACTGTCTGAAGTAAGCAACTGGTTTTAAAGCAATAAGATTTCTGTTCTGCCTAACCAAAACAAACTACATGTATTGGTACGTCCACCTTACATCAAGTATATTGATAAATCATGTCCAATTGATAAGTCGATGTGTAATGATAAGTCTCCCCAAATGACATCTGTTTTGGAGGCATAACGATCACTCCTCGATAATTTCCCAATACAAAAAAGAGTTGTTTTTGAAACAAAGTTCTTAGGGACTATAGATGAAAACTTAACCTGGAAGCAACATACTGATGGTATTGTCAAAAACTATATCACGAAGTATTGGAATGTCAAATACGCTGAAATATTGTACCCAACGTCTTTACGTTCTTTTATGTACTCTACTCTTGCCGTATTTAAATTCTTGTATTTAAATGGGAAATACCCAAGAAATTCCTTAGACAATATTTAGCTCCAAAATGGGGCTTACTCAGAACGTTTTTCTAATACCCATTATAGAAGCAATACGGCGCCATTATTTCAAATCACAATATTCTTAACATCTTTTACATGTATAATTTAGAATTGGGGATATTTATGTATAAGTACGCACCATCAGTTGAAAGGAATTTATTGGCATAATAAAATCTATCGGCACATATATATATGAAATATCCCTAAATAAGACGTCCAGACGGTTTTTCATGGTCCCATTTGAGTATTCCTGCGAAAAAAAAAATAAAATCCAGATTAATTTCCGACAAAATGTCACGACTGGACAACAATCATGGAAGCTGCCATCTTATCATAATTCCCGGTGCTATATTTTACATGAACGCCGCATGCAATACCAAAACGGAAGCCAGCGAAATATATCCCGCTGGCTCTGTATTGCGTGCGGTTGTTTTGTAAATATAGCACATGAATAAAGGATGGCAGCCCTGAACAATCTGATTTTTTTGTTTTCGCCAAGGAATACTCCAATGACATGAAAACCATCCTGTCCGGTCAACTTTAGGGATCTTTCATTATAAGATGTGCCGATAGTTTACATGCCAATAAATGCCTTTTAATGGATTTTACTAGCCTATGACCTGCCACATTATTATAACAAATAAAGAATATAATTATAATTTGACTCATAACAAGACAGTATTTCAGATCATCTTTATTGACTTTTGGACCTATCCCTTTGGCATTCACTACTCAACACTGAAGCAATCAAATTCAACTAACAGTTTAAATCAATCTAAAAACAACTAAGTTCTAAGTTGACTAATTTTGGGATATTTTGGAGCATATAAGTCTTGTAAGTTTTTGATTATGATATTATGTCTCACTGTGTTTTTATTTTGATGATTCTTATGTGTAACTTTATGTATTAAGGGAGTGGTCGCTCTGGCCTTTTTGGCCTTCTTGACCACCTCCTCCATAAGTGTCAGTTTTCTTATGATTTCTAAAAGTACTTGAAAGGTTACTTTTTAACAGGTGCATAAATTATATAGATATTCACAAAATACTAAATGAAAAACAATTTAGTTTCTGATGCAATCATCCCACACACATATATGATAATTATTAATCTGGTTGATAAAATATCTTATGCAATGGAAAATAACGACACTGCAATTGTAATATTTTTTCTAGTTATCAAGAGCATTGACACCATTACCCATAGGGTATGCGTGGTTTAAAATTACTTAAAACAGAATATATGATACATCAGCATATATATAAGATTCAAAACTTTACCCCTTACGTTTATACTCTGTGTAAACGACTGTTTATTTGTTTGCTAACAACACCACAATATTGTATTATACTCTCATCAAGACGTTGTTAGCAAGACCATATTAATTAATAAACAGCTAAAATATGTAATTGGTCCACAGACAATAAAATCCGTTAACTCCAGTCAAATTAGATTGGGTAAACTATAATTTACAACGAGGAAGGTAGCAATTGATGAGACCAGTTGATATAACACTCAGGAATAAATTATAATTTTAGATGACATAAACTTACAACGTCTCCAAAATGCAATACTCTTAGATGAGGCTACGAATTACAAGTTATTGAAAGAACGTTCAAATTGTGTGTTACAGACTTACAGTATACAAATACTACATGGTTTATATCGGGAAATAGGGCACACTATTTTCCCGAGGTACTGGCTACGGGCCTATCACCCCGAACCTGAAGGGTGATGCGTGATAGGCCCGTAGCCAGTACCAGGGAAAATAGTGTGCCCTATTTCCCGATATAAACCATGTAGTATTTGTTTTATTACACCTCACTGTGACTCTGGGGACGAGGTTACAGGGAAACAGTTCAATCTATTTCCCTAGGGAAATAGCTCGCGTGATAGGAATCAGCCAATGAAATAGCATGATTATGTTCATGAATATTCATGAGGTGTGATAATATATTCTTAAAGGCTTTCCTCCTCACCTTCAGTTTTCTTCTGATTTGCTTAATTGGTCTTGTGAACAAATATGATTATATAAGTACACCACTAATATGTAACACGTTCCGAGCTTGACAATGATTTAAACACAATCAAGTACTAAATGTTTTTTTTTTACTTCTCGTCTTTTCTCTTCTCTCTTTAAATGCTTATCCATTGCAATTGGTTTCTGTTCAATTAACTCTGTATTATTTTGTTAAATGAACACTAAAACATTTTTAAGACTACCTGTCTTTGACAAATAACGAAATTGGCATCTTATAATGACATCTATCCTAGATTCTATTACCTCTGCTGCCCATTATTGAAAATGGAGCATTCTGATTGGTCAGTTTACTGCCCATTATTCTGCAATAATGGGTCGCGAATGCATTTTCGTATTAAATCAAGCTGTTTTGGTTAATAGAATAGAAATAAAGGGTTTGCAGTATCATCTGTGGGCTCATAATGTATCCTCGGCCGGAAAAACTTAAAAATAATGGGCTCGTCTGCGCCTCGCCCATTATTTAGTTTTCCGACCTCGGACACATTATTCGCCCATAAATGATACTGCATCACCCTTTATTTCTTAAATTTCATGTAACTCTTGTTTGATTAGGCATTCGTTACTAAATTGTTTGTTCATTTGTTTTTTTCTCGACGCTATCAACATCCATTTCGTTCTAAGCTTGACAATGATGAATACACAATCAAAGCACACTTAAAAAGTAGAAGTTTTTGTTTTAACTTCTCTTATTTTCTCCTTTCTCTGTTAATGCACTTCTGTTGCCATTTTGTTTTTATTCCATTAACTCTGTATTATTTTTGGCAACTAAATATTACACATTGAAAGTCCATCTTTCTTGATTAATAATTAAAATATTTTCTTAGGATAACATTTGTCATAGTGTTTGATTGAATTCTTATTTGATTTCCGTTGCTTGTGATTATTTGTGTTGTTTTCTCTCAAATGGAATTACGACGTTGTTAACATCCATTCATGGCACGGCACCTTTAACTGAGACTAAGCAATAACACCGTGCCATACTGCGTAATTAAATAATGAAATGAGCCAAAAACATTTCCTGGTAGGGTAAACTTGTTCCCTAGTTGACTTCGCATTCGTAAACGGTATTTTGGAGTGGTTTAAAAGAGTTTCACTCTTTTGGGGAGTGAAATTTTCACTCGTTTACATTTAGAGAGAAGGGCTGCCATGTTTGTATGTATCACTATAACTGCTTCAGAGCAATTTTAATATCATAACATAGTCAAAGTGATTGATATCTGCAAGACGGCATCCTAGATAGGCGTTCAATATGGCTGTAAATGTCAATCAATAAAGGTCAGTAATTCATTCACGCTGTAGGCTAAAGATATATATTTTGCGGTTTTTAGTTGGATTGTCACTTCCAAAAACCCCAGTAAGGCTATTTTAAGTGTCATTGAGTCGTTATTCATCAAATATCCAACATGGATGCCAATGGACGCTTAAACCTACCAAAACAAGAAACATATCTCTCTAGCATTCCTAGACTATTAGTGATCGGATTTTTCGCCGCTTAGAAAGTGCCATTTCCAGCCATATTGGATACCCATTTTGGATGGCATCTTACATGTATCGATTCCTCTGATTACCTAATGATGTGTACATTGATCTGATTGACTTACATAGATAAACACAAACATTGCAGTACTAGGTTAGACACAGCTATCAATTATAGCCATCTTAGAGAATCGGAAGCCATCTTTGGGTCCTATAATGACGGAATTTATTATCATATTTTTAAAATTATGTCTTATGATTTTAATTAATTTCTTGACTGCCAAAACACCAGGATCGATACCAAATTACCAACCTGCAGTCAAAAATAGATCACGATCAGACACTTTATTGTATGGCGGCCCCATATTGACTTCATTGATTACGTGGTTACAGAATCATAATGTTAATTGGTCACAATGAATGTTTATACGAGACAGTATGAAAAATCACAACTTTTGAGTGAACAAGAGATGAATGTTTTGTGTTTTGGTGGCCATTTTGATTTTTTGCGTTTTTACAAAAATGCTCAAGGTTGCTCGTCTGGCATTCATCGGATTCAGAATCAGCAGGAAAAACTAGTCTAGAAACCGTTGAAAAACATTATACACCTGGCACAAAAAGTATTTCGGCATGTTTTTCGATCAGTATTGTGCCAAAGTCAGACCATTTTGAAAGTTTCGAAATATACATTTTGTTGCCTAGGTCTTGCTCTTTCATTTAACACCTCGCTTGAAAAAAGGCATGCAAAAATGGCTGAGATAGAGCGCCCGAAAGACGCAAACCCCCCAAACCAAAAGTTGCAGTTTTTGGATTTGTCAATGGTCACTGTGTGGTACAACGCAATAATACGTGTGTATTGATGCTACACAAAGAAGTTTTCCAACTGAATGTGCGAGAAAGCCTACTTGCAATATTGATTGAGGTACACGTGTTCGTGTCCCACTGACTGTGGCACAATACTGATCGAAAAACATGCCGAGATACTTTTTGTGCCAGGTGTATATCTAATAAAACAAGGTTGATATTAGGTATCAATGAATCTGTAGCCTGGACTATATTCTTCAGTCCACAATACAGTGAGAGAAAGAAAGTGAGAGAGTGGAGAGAAAGAGAGAGAGAGAGAGAGAGAGAGATAAAGGGAGAAAGAGGAAGATATGTATTTACATACCAAATACCTCTATAACTTAAATGCTTCACAATTGCAAAGTAGAAAAGGTGATCAACCTTTACCTCATTGATTCTGAAAATGGGATATTAATAAATCAAGACTCACAAGATATCCATTTAATGGTGCTTATACATGCATGACCCCCTTAATGACAATTTAAAATACAGAGGAACCGGTACGGTAGTTCATTGACTGAATTGATTAAAATACCGAAAACACTTGAAAGCAATCAAAACGCTTTACAATTTAAAGGTCAAAGACAACGCTATTATTGGGCATCCTCCACGTAACATGTCAATATATTTCAATGTTACATTTTTAAAACGCTTCAAATCGTGTTACTGCATGTTGATGTAAGAAGATACATGTTTGCCAATTCTTCGGTTTGTTCTGGTTGGATATATCCTTGAAAAGAATATAAAAACTGAATATTCATTTAATGGGCACACAGACATTTTAGGTAACGCTAGTAAACAATAGCTGTGAATAGTAGAGCTCAAAACTCTCCTCTATGTGTCGCAAAAGAAGGAATTTTGTAATTATAATAACTAATTTCGGAGATCTCCGATAATAATTCAACGGCTGCTGGAAACGACCTTCCAATATGAAATAGACGGGAATTTGCGCCATGTACGTGTCTGCACTCATCCATTAGTTGTTCCGGCGGTTTAGGCAAGTCAAGTTAGAGATTATTTTCATGAGGTGGCACTATTTCATCCTGGTCGGACATAAATTTGACGTTTCCAGCTCCGCCATTAAATTACAATCAGGGATCCCTATGCTAACTACAAATTCGCTTCTTTTACGACAAATACGCATTTTTGAGCATTGCCACTCGCAGGTATAGTTTACTAGACAATTACCACACAACTGTGCAAAATCTCAAATTTTGAAATTGTGGGCGCTCTTCAAAATATGAGCTGTTATTGCTTTAAGCATGAGTTTTACACAGACAAAGATGGCCTAAATAGCAAACAGGATAGAAGTGCTGGATTATACACACGATAGAGCAAACGCAGAATGGAGCCCTGTGGAACATTGGCATTTTGCTTCAATAGAGATAGTTTGTTGTTGAAATGTGTTACATTTAAGCAGGAGCTAGTTTTGATTCATTAGAGGCTTGAAATTATATCATGTTCGTGTATGTTTGTTTGTATGTCTATCCTAGTTCTTTTTGAAGGGGAAAACTTATAGTGGCATTGCCACATTTGAAGCAATAGTTATAGCCAAAGATAGCACCTAAGTATATTCTGGAAGCCGTAATTTGTTCCTGTTAGACAGGCTGTATAGGACTTAAAAAGTACGGCTGTAGAAAGTATGATCTACAATGTTCCCCAGCATTTGTGGAATGCAAATGCCTCCATTGCTCCAATGTGCCAACAGTTTAGATGGCTAAACTCTGTGAAAAACTATGGGGTATTCAACACTGTTCAATTGGATTCTGACCATCGAGTCGTCACTGAAAAGTTTGTTCTTTAGTGAAATCCTGCAGCTACTGTACAACTCTTTCGGGTAAAAAAGATTTGAGTGTACAATGATTTTTAACCTTCCTCTTTAATGCGGTGTAATGGAATTCCTGCAACCGCTGCACAACTCTTTTTGAGTAAAATTTGCTTGCGTCAAATGGAGAATCTAGTCATATGAACTATTTCTGGACTGTGTTGTCCCACTGACAGACACGAGATGTTTTTGTGTGACACTCTGTCCTTGCAGACCGTGTTCTAATGGCAAGTTGTGCATTTTTCTTTGCACAAAAATATATTTCTCGTTAAAAGTGAATGTATCATAGTTACGCAGACAATGTAAAGCTGAACAATTGCTGTAAATGTGAACTAAAAGTAGGGACGATGACGATGCATTTATTCATATATACAGTACTACAAAGATGCAGTCTGCGCACCTGTCTTTACACGTTAAGTGGGGTCGATGGACCACTGCATTTGTGTTCGTGGGCGGTAAACCGTGGCTAAATTGGTTTTTTTGCTGTGACGTTATAGGGCTATGTGCCTACTTTTAGAAACTTTAGTGAAGGACTATTCTAAATTACTCGTTCGTTCGTTCGTGTAAGTCCAAATTCGCAGTGGAAGATCCATATTTAACCACTGATAGTTTCATCGTCTAGGTTGATCAGGCCTGGGATTCCTCTTGGGGACGTGCAGACCTCAAAGTCATGTATCATGTGGCAAGTGGTTTGTAGCTCTCCACAAACGCAGTTTGGTGAAAGTTCCAAACCGATCTTGTGAAGGAAGTGCTTTGTTACGGCCAGTGCCAGTTCTGAGTCTGTTGAGGTTGACCCATGCTTTGCTCTCAAGGTCACAAGTTTGCTAGATGGCTGTCCACAAACTGCTTTTGGTTCAAGGTAGAGGATGACCATTGTCATTGATCCAGGATGATCGCTAGGCAAACCATCTGTCATTGATCCAGGATGATCGCTAGGGTTACTGCGATTGCAGCGTCATGGATTGGGTAGTACAGTGATTCCGTGGAATTCCCTGATCCTCAAAGGGTGTTTGTGGTGGGATTAGGCTACCAGGCTCATCCACTAACAAGGCAACCACTAACAAGTTTAGTGTATCATTCTTAAAAATTTGCACATACTAGACGCATGAACACACGTAGAACTCATTTCTATAATTTTTGGAAAAAATATTTTGGAAGAATTGTGTACTTTCCAGGGGGGTCTTGAAGCGACTGCGTTGGTGTGTTGATTGAAACTAAGACTGCGATCCATCATGACGCCAATGTATTTTGGTGTTGGGTTGTAGACTGTCGACGTAGACTAATAGACTGTTGGCCCAAATGAGTAATTGGATAAATTCCATAAGCGCGTCAAGGGGGAAGACAAAACACATTGTAAAATTAATTAGAAATTATTTAAATAACATTAAACCGACTTCTTCGCCTAATAAAACTTACCCATTGTCTTGAAATGTCACCTCAATTTCTTTTCCCCAATATCAGTGACCAATGGATGAAATTCATCTCCGATCGATTCAGATTGAGAAATGTGTTCATGATATAAAGCACAACATACCTGTCCTCGTTTACAGGTAAATCAATCTTGAGTTTATAGTACGCGTTCAATTATCTTTCACATTATGATTCATCATTCATTCCAAAAGGAAGAAAGACGAATAAAAGTCATGAAAGAAAAGTTGTTCGGCAAGCTTTAACCTAACAACTTTGAAAGTTAACGTATATTAGCTATAAATGCGCATGCACTTACATTGATTTGAATGTTTCCATTAAGCAGAGAATTGAATTTTCTCTGTTATTTGACTACATGTTTCAATAGACCAGTTAACAGCAATGTTTGTAAACATGTTAGGGCCTGGTATCTTGAAATAGGTCGGCTCGACTGTTACACACTGGGCAGTTGTATCTGTTAGAGTTTTAATACTATGGGCCATAACGATTCGCAGGAATGGATTCGCAGGCAACAAAAGAAGTGACGTAGGGTGTTAACTGGTCTATAGATTTTAATTTGCACTCACTGTACATCCCTCTCATTCAATGCCCATACCTTCAGAAAGTGCTTGAGGTGACAAGATGGGTTGAATGTTTTAAAGGATATTGCTTAACCCTTTAAAGGAGGCTATTTATAGTAATATAAGCTTCAGAATGTTTAGAATTGTTTAATGATTTCCGAACTTACGACATTGAATGTATCCGATTTGTGACTGGGAGTAATGATGACAATCCATTTGTTTTTTTAAAAGAATGTGCTACGCGTTTCTTACTTTCCGGCTCCTCTCCCAAAATTACTTTTTCGGCAACTTATTACTATTATTGATTACTTTGTGTCTACATTAATCGAGATAATAACGATATGCTTGTTTCTTTATAGGGAATATATATTATATCTAATATAAGAAATACGATATTTACCGTGCAATTTCATTTAACGAGGGCAAGGTAGAGAAAGGCAGTGTTTATCATAATTAGTCGGGGCGCATTTGTGTGGCCGTGGGATTTGACTGGAGTTGATTTTCTGTTTTGATAATTATGATTAAATCAAAATTATTATGGTGACAACTTTTTTTCGAGTGTGTGTTCACCATTATTTTACAAGTGGTAATTAAGAATTGAAATACACAGGGATTTAATCAATCTTTTTATCATTCTATAAAACAAGATGTTAAAAACAATGAAAATGCAGCCTTCCAGCAATATTCAAGATGATGTCCAACATTGAAAAAAAAATAAAAAGCGACATATTGGGTTAAAATAATCGTTAGTATTCATATATTAATAAAACACACAAATAGTTCAAAGGGGTATCAGAAACACTTACAAAGCATTATCTTGCTTCAGAAGCTGGGTGGCAGCCGAAATATCTCAAAAAGTCCACTAAAATGTCAAAATTGTGAATAAATTTACAGTTTGACTAGATATAATAATTGTATGAAAGAAAGCATATATTTAATATCGTATTGTTTTGTTTCCAAGATGGCAGCTCAGCCAATATAGCCGTCTTCAAATTTCGTTGAAATCTGCAAATTACTACCTGTATGTATTTACTTATATTATCCAGGAATTATGATAATAATTTAATTAAGATTATTGGAGGCGGTTGTCCTCTAATAGCAAGCTCTTAATTTCCACGGTCTGCCTAAGATCATAAAACATTGTACCAGTGTAAGCCGTGGAAGGACGTTCACTTCACAATGCCAGAGGTCCAAGACTCTTGCGACATGGGATGGGTAGCAGGGCTTTCCTCTTTTCGTATGACTATGTACACTACTCATTTTGTAACACTTAAGTGTATAAGGGGTGAGGGGGTTCACGTGGATCCAACATTTTGTTTTTCGTGCGTCATTTTTAACGGTAAATTATTTTTGCCCAAAATTTTATGTCATTGACAACATATCAATTACGCATATTTTGTTGGAAAAAATTCAAATCGGCCATACATAAGCATTTTAGTGGCGTTATTCAATTTTTTTTTTTTGCCCCTAAATCGTACTCGACTAATTTTTTTTGTAGTTCAGCAATGTTAATGTATTTATGTTCTCCTATTATGGACTCAACATTTATGGAACGTGGTTTTTTCATTTTTTTTTTTTGCGGGAGGATTGGGTGCGTGTTGCAAAAATCGGTTTTTGGACTGCCATTTTGAATCGGTACAACCGATTTTCATTTTTCCCTGTTATGTGGTCGTGTTGATGTACCCTATCAATGATCAGAGGTTTGGTAAAAAATTAAACTAGCAATGTGGTTTTCGGGGGGAGGGGTCCATGATACACTTTCGGGAGTGCACAAGACCTTATATACTTAATTAAGTGTTAATGGCTGGAGGTTGGCACTAACTTCTTGCGGTTTCAGGGAGTTGGGGATCTCATGTCATCTTTTAGAAAGGCAGAATGTCCTTAAAACACGGTTTTGTAGTTTGGTGTTACAATCTATAATCCCTGACGCTCCTTAACTGCATTTAATTGCACTTTTAAAAAATCACGGGTCGAACCCCTGCATTGTTGTTTTAGGGTGAAATATTATTGCTCCTAGATCTAACAAGAAAAATACGCTGCCTCCTTTTTGTGCGGGGATCCAGGTTGGTAGTCATTTTTCCTCTAGGGACGCTAGGGATATAGGGCAAATTGGCGTCCATTTCGAACTTATGTTTTGATTGACCACTTCTCCTAAAAATTAGTTTCGGTAACCATGAGTTTCATAATCAGCATATTATTAGTTCCAATCAAGATTACTGTTGGATTGCTTCCGGGGGGGGGGGTACTTGACCCAAAATTGGGTACGGGTGTGCGTCCACCGGGTAAGAAATCGACCCATGTTTATAGTGACCAAATTGTACAAAAATATGACCCATTTATATAGTTGGTTCCAAAATTTCGACCCATTTATATAGTTGGCTTTGAAATTTCGCATCATGTTCATAGTAATCTTAGCAAAATCGGCCCATTTTCATAGTAACTCTTTCTAAAAATCTCTAATCAACCATTTTCGTTGTGATTTGAGCGAAAATCAGAAAAAAATCGACCCATTTTCATAGTAAAATGCGATCAAAATTGAAAAATGGACCCATTTATATAGTAGCAATGACCTCAAAAAGTGACCCATCTTTATAGTAGCCTGGTGTGAAAAACGACCAATTGTTATAGTAAGGCCTGGAAATGTGACCCATATCGCAGGCACATATGTACCTACCCTTTTGCACTGAGTACCCCCCCCCCCCCCCGGGATTGCTTTACCCCAACATGATTCTTCGCATTTTAGAAAGTTTTTTGTTTTAATATTTTTTGTCAAAAAATAACTTTTGGATTGTAAAACTGGTTGATTTTATATTAATGATCACTGATAGTGTCTGTTAAAAAGGTACTACAACATATATAACAATAGTGTATTTCCCATTAGAGAGGTTAATGACCTCAAATCACATATTTGTCAGTGTCGTAGTAATATTATTTGGTTTTCAATAATTGTGCCAAGTTCCAAGCTTTTGCAAAGAAATGCAAAATTCTAAAAAATTATGTCACTACCTGCTAGGCTAACAAAGGAAACGATGGAAATGATCCTCATAAGGGAATTACACCATGAGGTCGTTGAACATACGTTTATCTTGTCTAAAATATGTTTTCTACTTAGAAACGTTACTTTTACTATCTTCTTTCTTAGCTAAAGAGGAGGATTACGTAAAAACATTGTACAATATTAATCAATGTTAACACGAAAGCTATCTGAATTTAAAAACAACATTTTGGATAATTCATTGAAAGCCTAGTCAAGGACCCTCAGAATCGACATCGATACCTAACATCAGTGTTTAGTATTTTATTAATGTTCTTCAAAGCGTTTTGAGAATGTACAATATGGTTGTGGAATTCCAGGCTTTCGGGTGTCAATTGAAGCCAAGATAATATCCTTTGATATGCCAGGCAATTTGGACACGGTAACTTGAGTTACACCGCATCGCATTGAAGTCATCTTATATTTGATGGAACTCTGGCATTTGGAAAATAGCCAATCTAATACCTTTGAATTGAGATGAAACCGTTACTTGTTATATATTGACATCGTGCGTGTGAACATGAGAGAGCTATATTGAGTAGGTAACTGTAAGGATGCTTAGATTGTCCGACAGGACTGATTGAAGCTCAAATTTGTCAGCATTTCTATTGTAATCTAAGAGTGAACCAAACAAGTTACACGACAATATTCACGAAGTCTTAACAATGAATAACGTCAACTAGACATCGTTACTCAATCCACTTATAAAGAACACGTTTCTACAGCAAATTCAACGCTGCTAGAACTAACATTAACATATAAAGAAATATAGAAGGCCTTATCTCACAAAATGTACCTCAGAGTTTAAAGCTTTATTTAATTGAGATAAAGTGGCATTGTGCTAATGTGTTTTACACGTAACGGAAGTTGGAGTAAGACTTTATGGTGTTGTAGATACTTGTTGTGCCAAAATCTCAAAATGGCCAAAAAGTGAGTTATCTCCTTCTGATTGTCAACCCTCGATTTATACTCTGTGCAAAGAATATTATTAACACTTCAACTGTGCTAATTTGCTTGCTGACAACGACAATATTCAAAATTCCATAAAGATGTCGCTTGAAAGACCATAAAGAACTTGGAGAAGTGATTGGTTCAAAGCTAATGAATTACCCGTTAACGCGAATAAAATAGATTTCATGGTATTAGGTACACCGTAGCTTACAACAAGAAATGTAGAGATTAATGAGACCAGTTAACTCTCTGAGCTATTTTTGTACCGACACACCCGGGGTGGTTACTCTTTCTATTTTTCTTGTTGAACATTCGATAGCTTGCATTTTCTTTCCAATGGTATCAAAATCAGTAAAAAAACATTCACATTATGACATCACTATAACGTCATAGTGTTAAGAAAATTATACGAATACTTAATACGGAGTTGGAAATTGTACTGGCTCAAAAATATTATTCTATTACCTCTGCTACCCCATTATTGAAAATGCAGCACTCCGATTGGTCAGTTTACGGCCCATTATTCTGCAATAATGGGTCGCCAATGCATTTTCTTATTAAATGAAGCTGTTTTAGGTAATAGAATAGAAATAAAGGGTTTGCAGTGTCATTTATGGGCTCATAGGTATCCTCGGCCAGAAAAAAAAAAACTTTCAAATAATGGGCTCGGCTGCGCCTCGCCCATTATTTAGTTTTTCTGACCTCGGACACATTATTCGCCCATAAATTACACTGCAAACCCTTTATTTCTTAATTACAGCATAAGAAACGCTCTGTGCATACACAGTGCCTCCCAGAAAAAAAATATTCCTGAAACAAAGGGTTACTTTGGCGAAACTGTGTGCTGTATGGCTATAATAGAAGTAGAAAAAGTAAGCTTTCAAATGGCACCTAAATAACGTTTTTCATGCAATGTCTCATTGATCACCATTGCTTTGAAAATGGCTTTTTCTGGGACGTCCTGTACAACTAGGCATTTCCTATCATGTACAGTGAAAACATGCATGGAAATCGGATACTCCTATATCTTTTTTTGACGAAAAATTTAATTTTCCCCTACTCTACACTGCTTGTCTATGGAAAATTGATAGTTCTTCTGACATGCGATATTTATGACGTCATTCTGACGTAATGCTAGGCAAATGTTTTATTCACTTTGGTATCAATGAAAAGAGGGAACCATAGCTATCTATTGGTACCAAAATCAAGTATCTATGATATTTCTGCGTCGGTCGTACTAGGCGTACATACGAGTACATAGGAAAGTATTGCAATGAACAGAGGACAAAATACCCTGGATAAAACAATACCGACTTACTTTAGTGAAATGATTTTGTTTTCGTAATTGATAAAATAAAACCCAAAATGCTGAAAAGGCACAGACATGATAAGGAATCAAGAGAGATACTTATAGTTGAAAGAATTTCATTCAACTTATCAAGTTAGATTGCTTCAACAATCGTTGACAAAACTTGGAATGGGTTAATTTGAAGTAACTTCTGTACTAATCTTTGATAATGCGAACAGGATCAAGAACAAACTATTCGCCATCAAACACATTTGAGTTCGGTGTATTTATGCGCAAATATTTAATGTATTTAATGAGGAAAAATAAAATTGAAGTTGAAAGTAAACAAGTTTTTATATATGAATTCTGGTTGCAATCTGCCAAATTGTGAAAACATCATACCTATAAACTATGCCGTATTATATTTGAAAAGAAACGCATGCTATTTTAAGATATACGCCAATACTCTCAATATTGTATACACCAATATTACATACATACATACATACAATAGTTATATTGCGCCTTATCATGGAATTTCAAAGCGCATTACAAATGGTCTTACACTACAACTTACGATACAAACAAAAGTAAGAAATAACTGCATAATATTAGAGGAGACTTGAGGCACTTATACATTATTTGTACAGATCCAGATGTAATTTTGAATGTAAAGATATCTTTAAAAATCTCGTCACTGTTTTGAGCTATTACTTTCCAAAAATGTATACCTTTATACATTGATATACAAATTTTGTATATCAATTTTGCATTTCCCCATAACTTAATCGTCCGGCCATGACTATGGTTATCCAACTGTATATTTTGTCACCAAGCAGTTGTTGTAGAACGTAAACACATGATTAGATTATGTGCGTCTTGGCTGGTTTATTGAACAAACAAGAACACATTCACCAGAGAAAACCTTGTTGTTGAACACTCTTTGATATGGTTTCAAAGAAAACATAAAAAATATGAATATCATCAATGTTGAAAAGGAGATTTTCTTACTCAAAATACTTGTCAACTTGTGTAATAATATCCTACTGCACAATGATCAGTGAGGATTTGCCATCTCTAAGCAGATGGGATATTTTACTGTAGGGCTCACTTTCAAGGTAGTCGACAAATCGACACCATCATGGTTCATTATAACAAACACCCTCACGACAGATTTGCCAAGGGAATTAGCAACACTTACTGCAAGAAGCTGATACTTTAATATAGTTGTCATAGGTTCCGTTTTATTTAATATTATCTAATGTGTCATTCAAACCTGTACCAGCGGGTGCGTGTGAATTGTTAATCCAATACCTTGCAAAAACCTTACAGCGTTGAAATAGAAATGTATTGTGTAGAAGCTGATATTATATGCTCAGTACAAAAACATTGCAAGGTGTGTGGATTTTAATAAATATTGGACATCTAGGCGATTCATAATATCTACTTATTTCATTTCCTGTTAAGCTATACTTTTCTAAGACGAGGCTCGAAATTATAAATAGATAAACGTATGACGGTTTCCCATTTCTTCATAAACATCCTATGGCTTATGGGTTGCCTGTGATATAGTTGTCAATTTCGTCATTTGAGTCATATTACTTTTAACAATTAACGTTTCTCGCCGAACTGTTGCTGTTAGTTTTTCCCTGCAACTGGTTTATCTGCTGGTTTGACAACCGATTCTATTTTCTTAAGTTTTTTTTTTAAAGTGCATGTAAAACACATTTTTGTGTCGCCTGCGTTAAGGTAGGAAGACACACAGGGATCACTTTGTCCACTGTTGTCTGCCGATGTAGTCTGTTGTTGTTGTTTTCTGTTGTTGACGTTGTCTGTTGTGAAAAAGGGTTAACATTTGCCTGTAATATCAGCATACTTCGATGGATTTAACACTTAACTGCATAAGGGGTTTGCACTTCCGTTAGTGCATAACGGGGGGGGGGGGGGGTCCTAGGGACCCCCCCCCCCTTATAAAACCACTTTCCTAAAGGATTTTTTAGATGATATCCACCACATGTAACTCTAATAAGATTTTTCATTTTTGTCATGGGCACTTCTGTTAGTGCATAAGGGGGGCTCCTAGGGACCCATGCTAATTAACACAAAAACAACGCGATGGATTTGAATTTTTTTGCACCAATTCAAGCGCAACTAAAAGTTAGACGAATACAAAAAATATAAACCAAATATATTGCAGCGTTAAAAATCGCCAGCTGAAAAACAAAAAAATGGGTCCCTAGGAACCCCCCCCCCTTATGCAGTTAAGTGTTAAACCAAATCATATTAAACCATAGATAGGTGCAACATGGAATCTTTCAGCTGTTGATGAGGTTAAACGTCACACATCATGGTCAAAGGTCATGTGAGGTAAAGTTGAAGTTGAAGTTCAATTGGAACCAAACTTAGTTTATGGAGATTACCCTCATTTGGCTGAAAATGTAAAATTGACCTTAATTGAAAAGTTGAAGTTCAATTAGAATCAAACTTGAGTCATAGGTGCAACATGGAGCCCTCATTTGTTGATGATGTCAAAGGTCACGTACCAAGGTGAAATGTCATGTGACGTCAAGTTGAATTTGAAGTTTAATTGGAACCAAACTTAGTTTATGGAGATTACACGCAAACCCTCATTTGCTGTTGAGGTCAAATGTCACCTATCAAGGTCAAATGTCATATGAGGCCTATTTTTTCGCAACACAAGCGGTCCGAGGACCGCAAAGTTAGAATGTTTTTTCCAGACCCAATCTTAAAACGTATTTCTATTTGAACGCCTCAGTAATCATATTAGAGTAGGTAAATGATTACATAATGAGTCCCCACTACCCAGGTAATAGTTAATCCGTGCATAATTTTGAATTACGTAATGCCAGACGTTTGTTGTTTGTTCCTTTTCCCTGCTCCAAGTCTATGTACAAGGAGCGCATTTTTCAGAGTTGGTTGTTATTTTAACCAAAAAAACTGACACAGAGGTTCCCTAAGCTATGCCTCGCCCATCGGCATTGTCAAAACGCCGAACAGTGCTTGCACTCCGACGGGAAGGATACAAACAGTCGCTGATTGAATATTGTCTCTACGGTCTCTAAACTCCTCAGACATCATCGAGAGGTGGGTCATTTGAGGCCACGAAAATCTTCAGGACGACCATGATTGACTACCAGGCAAGATGATCGCCTAGTCATGCTAGTGCTTAATCTGTGCCGTAAAGCCCAGCAAATGTCAACGAGCCGTCTTCGTCGTTTGTGGAGTAGACACTGTGATATCAACGTTTCCCACCAAACTGTAAATCGGAGATTACATCAACATGATTACCGAGCAACACGAATAATTAAATGTCCACGCCCAATCGTTCACCACAGAGTTGATCGACTTCTCTGGGCTAGAGAGCACAGCCCGGACAAAGGCGAAATGTTGTGTTTATGGACGAGAGCCGCTATATCCTTGACCATCAAGATGGAAGACAAAGGGTTCGTCGATTACGTGGTGAGAATGACTGTATTCAGGAATCATCTCAAGATGGTAGCGGCTCAGTGATGGCATGGGCGGGTATTTATTATGGAGGAAAAAAATCACTGGTGGTGACAACAACTCCACGCCGCACAGGGCCGCTGTAGTGAGACAATTTCCTGAGGCAGAGGGGGATGGAGCAGATACCATGGCCTGCTTGCTCCCCTGATTTGACCCCTATAGAGCATGTCTGGGATGCCTTAAGCCTAGCCATCAATGACAGGGTCAATCTTCCTCAAACTCTACAGGAGTTAGCTCAAGCTCTGACGATGAGTGGGACGACCTGCCCATTGAAATTATAAACAACCTTGTGAACAGTATGTCGCGATGTCTTGACGCACTGATTCATGTGGTGACCATACTCGATATTAGTGATAGAGTGACATTAAAACAGTACTATAATTGAACATTTCGATGCATGAAATCACCCAAAATGCGTTATCAGTAAAACTGACTGATGTGAAAAAAATTATAACAAAATCCTTGAATTTGCTGTTCAAATACCCCCTTCTAGGCTAAGGACACAGTTAATAAAGGAAAGGGTCATTTGTGGACTAAGTTCATGGTGATCTGTTCGGAAGAGACTGATCAATCAAGCAGTGTGTCGATATTAACCCTAGATATCCTAAATACCTCACACTGTAAGAATCATTCCATAAAATGTGGTAACAATATGTTATTCCAACTTTATGAGCAACAGTGTATTTGGCATGAAGGTTGGGAAGAACAGTCTGACGTTTGTTAGTAGGTTTCAAAGTGACGCAAAAGGTCAAAGGTCATCTAGAGGTCAATTTGCATAGAAATGCCCCATGACCACCAAATTTGGGCAAAAGGTCGCTGACCTGAGCGCAGAACAAATCTAAGGTCATAGATCACACACATAGGTCAAAGGTCACACACGGGGAAATGCACTAGTGATATTTAAACGCTAAAAGGCTAATATGTATTATGCAAGACAAAGAGAACGAGGCAGCGAGGGCAAGAGCGAGGGAGAAAGCTGGGGAGTAAGGAAGAGAGAACGGTATGCCTTACCTTAACCACTTTATGCTTTCACAATCTCCTTGTGGAAAACTTGCTCAACATTCACCTTTTTGAGTTTCAACATGGAATTATATTAATAATAACATTTGCAAGGCTTCTATTTTAAGGTAGGTGCACATGGGAGCATATCACCAAAACGTTTTGATTACAAATTTGGAGTTTATCGGTCCAAGGGTTTGTATTGTAGAAGTAATAATGTGTACTAAATTGGCCCAGAGGACAGCGTGTGTCAAATAATGTGATCTACATCTACCATATTTGGAGATGCTTTTATTCATCAAAAGGAAATCCTGGGCATTAAATTTCACTGGGGAAAGGGGAAAATGTGAACTTTCCTCTGATGCCAAACTCTCAAATTTGTAAATAATTGTCGACATTTACACAGCGCCTTTCACAATGTATCAAAGCGCTTTACATTTATTCCGCTGCCCAAGGCATACTTATACTTTTGGTAGGTGCTCAATGGACAATGTTCCTAACAGCTCCCCATTTAGCACCTGGGTGGAGAGCGCAAGCGAAGTGCCTTGCCTAATTGCACAACACATTGGCCTCAGCCGGACTCGAACCCAGAACCTTTGGGTCATGAGGCGGTTGTTGTATCCACTGGACCACATGTGCCTAACGAGGTTGGTGATTGGGTCGCCCACCTTTATAACAGTTTTGCTTATAACACTAATAGTAATTCACCATCCTATGCAGGGCTGAATTTTGGTAGGTACAAAACTACGAACCAATTATTATCCCTTACTTGTACAAATATTAATGAATGGCTGGATTTCAAGGGTAGATGTTTTAACGGAGCCGATTTTGGTCATGTCAATCAATAATGGGATTTAGCTACTACACTTTCCCATTTTTGGCCTATCGATCTTGGTTTAAAAAGAAAAAAAATGGGAGTTTGAAAGTTTGTAAACATTGAAGGTTTTTTCCCTTTTTGTAATATTTCATATGAAAAAAAAAACAATTTGCGAATTCTACAGACTTATCCTTCACTTTTAGTCTCTGAAACATGATAGGCCTACAATTAAGAAATACCTTTGGGTGAGAGAACAGAACAGGGTACGCTTCGGAAAGAATTACTTTAACGCGTCTTTATGACTTTTGATTTAAATTAAAGATTTTAGTCTACTAAAGAGTACGACTTGTACATTTACTATGGAGAAATGTGCGTAGGGCCTAGGAGTGGTGTTGGTGTTATTGGGACATGTATGGGAAGACTATATTTTGCATTTGCTTTATTAAATATTTTATTTCATTATATCATCAACACAAAATTCAGTAATTCAGTAATGCTTGCGTTTACTGACTTTACTCCAACTTACGGTCTGCTGGGAGGATTCGTATGTCGACAAGTTTACCCCACTGGTATTTCAGGTACAATCTCTGCCCCTCTCTCTCTCTCTCTCTCTCTCTACCCTCCTCGCGCTATCTCTCTCTCCTCTATAACACTCCTTACCTTTCCATAGATTTATTAAATCCATTCAATTATAAAATATTAATTCTTTGACAATCTGCTATTATAAATTTTGTGTGACAGAACCACGAAATCTCTCAGGCTATCTGACGGACCCTCTTAAGTCAATGAAAAATACAAGGAAACGGGTGTAAAGTAGATCATTTGACTAAATTGATGAAATATTTCACCGACAACACTCGAAAGATTAAAACTGGACACTTTTAAGGTCAAGGATTATTATACTTTTGAAATGATTAGGCATTTTCCACACATGTATGCCATTATATATTTATAGTGTTCATGTGATGACAATTTTCAAGTCGTGTTGCTGCACGTTGCGTAGGGTGATACAGGATTTACAAAATTGTAGTCTGGTTCGTCCACATTCCTTCTTAAAAACTCAAACTGAAGATTTATTGAAAATATTTAAAATACTTTAGCCTAGCGTTCGTTCTCTGGAAGTCAATAGACCCGAACACCAAAATGAGTAGAGGAGAAAACCCGCCATCCTCCCAATATTAACTAGATCTGGCGACAGATCTGAGCACATCGGGGGTTAAAATAATTTTGTTAGCAGATTTATTTGGAAAATGTAACCTTGACCCCTTAAAGACAGTCAAATTTCAGTTCAATTTGAGCAAGTAGCATCGGTGTGATTAACTTGTATCTTGTAGATCTATTTTTGAAGATATTTTATGATCGACATGGGAAATGATCCTTATGACCACTTAACGAACCGTAAATGATCGAGCATTTCAATGGAGTGTCATCAAAAAGTGTGGAAATAGCAATAGAGATGTATTGTGTAGAAGTTGACATTATAGCGGGAGTACAAAGACATTGCAAGGTGTGTGGATTTTAATAAATATTGGACATTCTAGGCGTTTCATACTATCTATTATTCCTTTCCTGTTAGCTCCACTTTTCTAAGACAGGCCTCAAAATTATAAATAGATTAGCTAAAAACGTTTGATGGTTCCCATTTCTCAAAAACATGTTATAGTTTATCGGTTTGCTGTGATATAGTTTCAAATGTCGTCATTTTATTTTTTTAACAATTCGTCGGGTGTAGTACAAAAGCAACGGATGTGGACTTTTATAATTTTACGAATTAAGGGAAAGGTTATAATTACCAAAATTTCAAAACGGCCAAGTGCCCGTACCCTGCAAATACTTCATTTATGAATAATCTTTTTTAAAATGTTTGCAATTTTGACGTAGAGGTGGCATAACAGGAGACTTGTATTACATAGTGACGGAGGGTGAACCTTGTCAAAGAAGTGTATATTGACGCATAACCCCGCAGCAGGCGAGCAAAAAAAAAAAAAGTGGCTGTAAGCATCTCCAACTAAAACGGGGATCCGTCTGCCCATTCAGTCCACGGTAAGGTATTAGCCGGCTGACTATGTCGTCAGTTTGGACTTATGGGACCCATTCTTTTCACATTCATGCGGGGACAATTGAATATTAAGATTAAAGAACAATATACAGATGTTGAATCTTAAAAAGGAATTTTATTATGGGATAACAGCCAATTTTTGGAAAAAATAAAGATTTGATGAGTTCACGCCATTGATGGTTTATTATTTGTTCGGGGGACCCATCGGTAAAAATGACGACGTATCCCTACCATGGAAAAAAAAAACAACCGATTACCGTCATCGTACGTCGGTGGGTTTTTTGGAATCGTAGGGAAAAGGTAAATTTTGTACGGTTTAGACCATAAATATACGGTTCTTTTGGAAAAAAATAATAGCACTTGGGCAGATGGTCATAGATGTACATACCTTGTTTACCATAGTGCGTATTTATAGAATAATCGGGTCGCCCCGAAGAGCACCTGATCTCTGATAACCTGACACGTGACCTGGACCTACCCCGTGACACCAAACTATTCATCCCGTTACCGTTTATAACTACAATACGGCAAAAGCAGCAGTCATTCTGTATCTCTTTTGTCACAGCTTAGCGATCAAGATGTGAACCTATACATGTGGTTCTGTGTACGGAGGGTAGACACCGATCTGCTCGATTTGGGCATTGGGGATTCCCAAACGTAATTGGTGAAACTGCTACATGCCTTTACTATGGCAGTCTCGGTCCCAGAAATTAAAAAATCATCTCTTAAATCTTAAACCTTTGTTCAAAAGATCTTATAATATCATTTATAAATTAAGAAAAAAATATGAAGTTCACATCAATCCTGCTTCTGTTAAATTATACCTGTTGCATCACTCAAAACTTCCAGAACTTCCTCTGCAAAGTAATCTCTATCAAACATAATACCCTTGAACATACGCGCATGGCTAGCAGAGCTCTTCGCTCGGTAGCCATGCGCACCGATGAACTCGAGATATCAAAACATGCCTATTATAATTATTATACAACCCCCAAAACCATTGCACTCCTGGATTTTCCCACACAGGCTTTTTAAATCTTTTGTTAGTCAATATTAGGGCTTTTCACACTGATCGGTGATCGATCGACTTTGCGATCGATCGCCGTCTGTAGACTTCAAACCAGCGTACCACATTCATTATAATACTTCGCAAACTCTGACCCCATTCGCTGTTGTGCTGTCTCCTCAAATAACAGCACCCATTCGTTCAACTCTGCAATTTTCGTAAGAGTCTATCCGCCATGTTGAATTTTCCTTACTCATTCCGTTAAATTTCACTGGGGAAAGGGGAAAATGAGTGAACGTTCCTCTGATGCCAAACTCTCAAATTTGTAAATTACTTGCGACATTATCAAAGCGCCTTTCACAATGTACAAGCGCTTTACATATTTCCGCTGCCCAAGGCATACTTATACTTTTGGTAGGTGCTCAATGGACAATGTTCCTAACAGCTCCCCATTTAGCACATGGGGAGAGCGCAAGCGAAAGTGCCTTGCCTAATTGCAAACAACATGGCCTCAGCCTGGACTCGAACCCAGAAACCTTGGGGTCATGAGGACGGTTTGTGTATCACACTGGACCACATGTGCCTAACGAGGTTGGTGATTGGGTCGCCCACCTTTAAACAGTTTTGTTATAAACATAATAGTAATTCACATCCTATTGCAGGGCTGAATTTTGGTAGGCGGATACAAAACTAAGAACCAATTATTATCCCTTATTGAACAAATATTAATGAATGGCTGGATTTAAAGGGTCAGTGTTTTTTAACGGGGCCGATTTGTCATGTCAATCAATATGGGATTTTGAGCATACTAAACTTTCCATTTTGGGCCGATCGATCTGTTTAAAAGAAAATAATGGGGTTTGAAAGTTTGTAAACATTGAAGGTTGTTTTCCTTTTTGTAATCTTTCATATGAAAAAAAAACAATTGCGAATTTACGACTTATCCTTCCACTTTAGTATCTGACACATGATAGGCCGACAATTAAAAAATACCGTTGGGTGAGAGAACAGAAACAGGGTACGCTTGGAAAGAATTACTTTAACAGGCGTCTTTATGACTTTGATTTAAATTAAAGATGTAGTCTACTAAAGAGTACGACTTGTACATTTACATGGAGAAAGTGCGTAGGGCCTAGGGAGTGGTGTGGTGTCTTGCGGAACATGAGGGAAGACCTATTTTCATTGCTTTATTAAATATTTTATTTCATGTGATATCATCAACACAAAATTCAGTAATCAGTAATGCTTGGTGTATGACTTTACTCCAACTACAGGCTGCTGGGAGGATTCGTATGTTCGACAAGTTTACCCCACTGGTATTTCAGGTACAGATCCTGCCCCTCTCTCTCTCTTTCTCTCTCTTCTCCCTCTCTCTCTCTCTCTAGCTCCTCTCTCATCTCACCTCCTTACCTTAACAGAGGATTTTCATAACGCCATTCCATATATAAATATAATTCTTTTGACAAATCTGTATTATAATTTGTGACAGACACGAAATCTCTCAGGCATATATGAATGACCCTCTTAAGTTCAATCCAATGAAAATACAAGGGACACGGGTTATAAATTATTAAATTTTTGTGTTTTTTTTTTTATATATTAGTAAAGTTTTATTTTAAGTAGATAATGACTAAATTGATGAAATATTTCTACGAGAACAATGAACGAAAGTAATTAACACCCGTGACAATTAAGGTCAAAGGAGTATTATATTTGAAATATTAGCATGTTCCAACAGGAACATGCCATTATAATTATATAGTGGTACATTTGATGACAATTTCAAGTCGTGTTGATGCACGTGCTGTAGGGTGTACGGATTTACAAAATTTTATTCTGGGGTCGTCCCATCCTCTTACAAAATCTCAAACTGAGATTTAGTGAAAATATTTAAATTACTTTAGCCAGTGTCGTCTCGGTAAGTCAAAGTACAAGCACACCAAAATAGTAATAGTAGAAGAGAAACCCCCGCCATCCGTCCAGATTCAGAAGAATCTGGAGGGACAGATCTGACACAGCGGGGTATAAAAATAATTTTTGTTAGCAGATTTATTGCGAAAATGTAACCTTGACCCTAAAGACGTCAAATTTCAGTTCAATTTGAGCAAGTAGCATCGGTTGTGCTAGCCTGTATATTGTAGATAGTATTTTTGAAAGATTTTTAGACGCTCAGACTGGAAATGATTCCTTATTGACCACTTAACGACCTCATGATATAGCATTTCATCAAGGAGTTTCATCAAAGGGTGAAATAGAAATAGGATGTTTTGGTCAAGAGTGACATTATGCGGAGTACAAAGACATTGCAAGGTGTGTGGATTTAATAAATATTGGACATCTAGGCGTTCATAATATCACTGATTCATTTACGGTTAAGCTCCACTTCTAGACGAGGCCTCAAATTATAAATAGATAAACGTTTGATGGATTCCCATTTCTCACAAACATGTTATAGTTTATCGGTTGCACTGTGATAGCGTTGTCAAGTCGTCATTTTATTTTTTTTAACAATTGCGTCGGGGGGTATACAAAGCAACGGATGTTGAATTTATATTTACGAAATTAAGGAAATGGTACTAATTACAAAAATCTTCAAAACACGCCAAACATGTGCAGCTACCTGCAAATACTTCATTTATTAATAATTCTTTTTTAGAAATTTTGCAATTTTGACGATGTTGCATAACAGAGGACTTTGCTGATGTACATATTGATGGATGTTGAACCCTGTCAAAGAAGTGTATACTTGAAGCATAACCCCGCAGCCGCGCGCAAGTGGCTGTAGTCCTGCAACAACTAACACGGGGATCCGTTTGCCCATTCAGTATCACGGGTAGGTATTTTAGCCGCTTGATATGTTTCGTTTGTAGGATTATGGACCATTTTTCACCTGCTGCGGGGACAATTGATTTTAATTAGTAAGAACAATAACATGATGTGAATCTTAAAAAGGAATGTTATTATGGGGAATAACAGCCAATTTTTGGAAAAAATAAGTTTGATGACGTCCGCCATTGATGGGTTTATTTTTTGCTTGGGGGACCCATTCAGGTAAAAATGATATCGTACGTTATCCCTACTTGGAAACAAAAAACAACCGATTATCGTCATCGTACGTCGTTGTGAATCTGTAGGGAAAAGGTTATATTTTGTACGGATTAGACATTAATATACGGTGTCTTTGGAAAAAAAAAATAGCACTTTGGTCAGATGGTCATAGGTACAGACCTTGATTTTAACATAGTCGGATTATATATATCGGTCGCCCCCGAGAGCACACTGATAATCTGAGACATGAAAGGACCCGGTACCCTGACACGTGGACACCAAACTATTCATCTCGTTACCGTTATAACTACAATACGGCAACAAAAGCAGCAAGCATTCGTAGCTCGTTTGGCACAGCGGAATCGATCAAGACGGAGTATATACATGGGTTCGTTACAGGGCGAGGGTAGGACACGATGGCTCCGATGGCATTGGGGATTTGCCAAACGGTTAAGTGTGAATGCCTACAAGCATTAACTATGGCAGTCTCGGTGCACAGGAACATTAAAAAATCATCTCTTAAACCTTGTTCAAAAGATCTTAGAAACATTATAAATTGAAGAAAAATAATATGAAAGTACATCAATCATGCTTCTGGTAAATTACCTGTGCATAACTCAAAACTCCAGAACTTCCCCTGCGCAATAAGTAATCGCTATCAAAAATAAACCATTGAACATACGCGCCATGGCTACAGAGCTATGCGCGACTGTAGCCCTGCGCACCGATACACTATAATAACAAAAGAGCCCATTCTAAATAGTATAACACCGCCAAAACCATTGCACTCCTGGATTTCCCACCAGGGCTTTTAAATACTTTCGTTAGTAAATATTAAGCTTTCACACTGAGACGGTGATCGATCAACTTCTGCGATCGATCGCCGTAGTAGACCTCAAACCAGCTACCAAATTCATAAATGACTTCGCCAAACTCTGACCCACATGTCCTGGTGTGGCTTCCGCAAATAACAGCACCATCGTTCACTAATGCAAGTTAACGTAAGAGTCTATCCGCCAGTTTGAATTTCCTTACTCAGTCCGTTTAATTTAAACCGAGCGAATAAAAATCACAATTCTGTGCGGGGAGGAAACAATCACAAGGTGACAAATATACAATTAAAAGAGGCAATATACTTCAGGCATTAAAAAAAGTGTTTCGACAACCACTGCCGTTATAAATGCCTCAAAACGATTGTATTTGTGGATGGAGCAGCTCATAAATCCTCCTTTGTCAAACTTGACATTCGTAAACTAAGGCGCTATTGCGAATGTCGTCTAGTATTAGAAGAAAGCGGCACTAGTCCTTCAAAAAAGGCGATCGATCGCAAAAGCGATCGATCACCGGGCTCAGTGTGAATGAAAAGCCTTATCTCATCTTATAATTGACACAAGCGAAGATTTGTAATTAATTGAAAAAATATCGATATTAGTGGACTTCTATATTATTTACAGTTCCATGGTGATTCCGGCAATCAAATTAACAATCCGTCATTATGTAATAAACCAAATTGGGCCGATTCGCGATTGGTGACGCACGGCGGTTTGACGGATGCCGAATTACGCTTTAATATAGGGAAGTTTGACATACGTCACTATGTCATGACATATCGTCGAGCTTCGACTGCGTTATTTGTGGTGCTGATGGATGTTGATAGTTAACGTTTCAAATATTACATATACGTAAAAATTCGTGAAATATTAGCTAAAAATAAGTTCCAGTGGTTAATTTCGTTTCTTAATCGGAGTTTGATTGGGTGAATCGTTATGTGAGGATGTGATACAACCATCTAGAGTTCGCAATTTTTTCAAATGCGATTTCAGAGAAGCAAACATTAACATTTTATTGTTAACATACGTCACTATGTAATACCCCCGACACAAGATTATAAAGTGAAGCGTTTGTCGCGGCCCTGATGCTGTTAGTTTTCCCCTGCAACTGGTTTATAATTTCAGGATATCATATAAGGATCATTCAGTCAAAATGTTTCAGGCAAATTTCAGCTCAATTTGAGCAAGTAGCATCGCTGTGCTACCTTGTAAGTAGATATTATGTTTAAAGATATTTTAGAAAAGACCGTAGTGATCCTGTATGACCACTTCAAATCTGGCCTTCATCAAAGCGTGCGCTTTATTTGTTTCATAGTCCCTGTAGCATTGTGTGGTATAGCGCCCCTCTCCATCGGTTTGAGTCTACTGTAGCTTTCATTGTGCCTTGTCGACTTGTACTGGCTCCATGTGTTCAACGTTGTATATCAGAGATTTACCTCAAACAAAACATTCTAGATAATATGGTACGCCGACGATTACGACCATATTCATATGACGCCGTTTGTAAAGATTTTGAAATATCATTTGTGTGTGGGTGTACGCGACGCGAACGTGTGAGTTGTGTGTAGGTGTGTTGTGTGTGAGACTTAAACATTGTGTAATATTGAAATTTAGTTATCATATTGTGGTGTGTAATAGCATTTGTGTGTAAATCTCTATCTATCTATGCCCCATGTCCCATCGGACGTTGGATAATGCAGAACAAATTTAGACCATCTATTCCTATATTGCGCTTCCAAATATGCCTTGTGGAAGGTTGGTTGCCCCACAATGCTTTCTCTCCATGGGTCTTTGGCGCTCCCGGCGCTCTTCAATCTCTTTCATTTAGCTCCCATCCCCTACATCGGCCTGACCGTCGTAGGTCTGCCCAACTCTTCCCCCCTTCGTTCATTTCGATTGTTTATTGCCTCTTTGATTTTGTTTTTCATTAAGTGTTTCTAGATCTTTTCTTGTTTTCTCGTGGTCGCGTTACCCCAGTTGGTTCTTCATCCTGCCCTGCTCCCTCTGGTACCACTTGAGTTTTTGTTTCTGTTCTTATCAGTCTTGGTCGGCTCCCCTCACCCTTTTAAGGCTGTTTTTTCCGGATGTCATCTTCCATCTCTTCATTGGTTATTCCTTGTCTGTTTGTGCCTGCGAAAGTTTCATTAAAAATGGCGTTTGGGTAGGCGGATGTTGTTTATTCTGCACAAGTGACCAACCATGTCAGCTGCGAGGCAGTGATGCGAGCTAGGATCTTTTTGAGTTGAAGTGGCAGCTGATCTAAGGATTTTTTCTGTAGCATCGCATTCTCAAGTTCCAACTTCTTCAGTCATTATTTTGATGGTGCTCCAGGTTTCAGAGCCATTACAGAAGCACTGGGTTGACCTAGTGAATTAACAAGTTCGTAATTTGGTGGAGAGTGAGATGTCGTTTATCACTCCCGACTCTCGTAATTTCCCTAGTGCTGTTGATGCCAATAATAATCTGCTTTTGATTTCTCTGGTGGAGTCGTTTGATGGTGTTAGCGTAACTCCAAATACTTGAATCGGTAACCGGCTCAAGGGTGGGAATCCATCAAGCTGGATCTTGCTGGGAGCTGGTCACCCGGGAGAAAAACCTATAGCTTTTGTTTGTAGGATATGATCTCCAGTCCATATGTTTGCTAGCATGATGCTAAATCAGGTGTGCAGATCGTCTCTGAGTCAGCGATGGGAGCTATATCGTCAGCAAAACGGAGGTTTTTAATTTTAGCATCCACGTTAGCCCAAGTTTTTTAAAGTTATACAAGGCCTTCGCTTAAGATGTATCGAGAAATAAGGTTGAAGATGTCTGGTGAAGAGACATCCCTGGCGCACGCATAAAGGGGGGGGTTTTTTTAAAAAACATCTGTAAGATGTTGTTAAGTTGATGCAGCTTTTAGCTTGTATGAGATCTTTGATGATGTTGATCAGTTTTTGGGTACACCATAGGAAGCATCACTGTAAAGAGCCATCGGCATACTCGATCGAATGCCTCTTGTAATCAATTGAAAGACAGCAAAAACCTTCCCATAGTTCGTCCTAGGCGTGTGGGATTAGGAGCTTCAGGACGAAGACTTGTTCAATTGTGGAGCGGCCAGTTCTGAACCCTGCTTTCTTCTGGCTAGTAGAATGGCTTTCTACTAGGGCTTCATCAGGCTCCTTATAATTTCCAGAGAATTTTGAGGAATGGTAATCAGGCTGATGTTCCTGTAGTTTCTCACATTGGTGATGTCCCCCTTCTTGGGCATGGTAAGAATGTAGCTTTGTCCATTCTTCTGGAATGGTTCATTTTATCAGATATATGCAAGTATGTGCAATGGGTCAATGATGCTCACCACCCATGCTTGAGCAGTTCTCCTGGGATCTCATCAAAACCAGGGGCTTCCTGAATTCAAGGTTTGTGAGGCTGTTCACACCCCCGCCACCCCTTCCCCCCACGACCACGGAGAATGGATACCTCACTATCCAGAGTAGAACAGTAGTTCTGTATTTGATCAATATAAAAAGATTTAATAAAATGTATAATAGTAAAGGATTTAGAATTATATAATTGGGTAGGCTATTTGTGCGATATTATTGCTGGCCACCAAAACTTTGTAAGACATAAAACGCAATATATTCACAAAGTAATATGCAATGCAACGATATATGTCAACAGCTAGGGCTGTGTACGGAATACATTCCTAATGCAAAACACACAACCAGCGTAATGAAACCCCGCGTGATAATATTACAGCGATCAAAACCACAAAGTGACACACACACACCCTGATGAAAACGCAAACAAAGTGAGATGCACACAATATGTAATGTAGCTAGGTACAAGGGTTAAAGAACTGAAATATTCACTTTTAAGATTAATCGGTAAACCCAATAGGAGGACGTTTGTACGAAAAAAAACATGCTGTACTACAAGCTGTTACTTAAACTGGAGCAAACGCATAGCGCATGCCGCGAACCGGACTTTAAGATCGGCAGTGGATGTTTGAACGTTAAAACAAAGCGATAATGTTCTGCTGGCATAAGCCGAAATATCCAAATATTATTATTGGAAGCCCGATGGAACTGAAGGGTTTGAAAATAAAACATGTTTAGCTGGTGCAAATTGAGTACACGGCGACGAAGTTGCGTGAAATATAAAAAGAGAAGAAATGTTTATACCATGTTGTGGTACAGTTGAAAACGTGTTCCAAAAAAGTGCAACATTTTCGTCTTCAAAGTTTTGAACCGAAAATCGCAATTCAAAGCCATTTTTTGATTCGGTCTTCAAAAATAGCACAATGCTTAATATGGTGCTTAAAACGAACTGGCAATCAGTTAGCACTGCTATTTTAATGAGAAGTTCTGGATCAAAAATTGATGATGGCCGCCGGTCCGATTCTGCCAAAGGCATACGTATGGAACGTGACTTGTCCTACTACCGCGAGAAAACCTCGGCCTCCTACGCCTGCTATATCTATGCTGATGATGGAATTGAAACTGATTGTCCGGGGCATTGTGACATATCAAAAAGCCCTAGTAGTTGGCCACCGGTTGGCTCGGCGTGTCTCACGCTTTGACATGGGAAGGCAAGGCGCCGGCACATGATTTATCTTATTTGGGTCTTAAATATGTTTAGCCTTCCACTTCCAAGTATAAAACTTTTAAGTTAAAGCCCGTAGTAGTTCATTCCAGTGGGATTGGAATTCATGTGCTGTAGTAACATAGTAAACTACCCATTACATAGTTTACAACAGGATTTATGTCCAATCTTTTGAAGCTATTTGCAATACCTATGGTAACAGGGGAACCCGGCTGTGTTGGATTACCCCACTGTGATAGCCTGCACTAAGTAAAAACGACCCAGGGGAAGGAGGGGGTAAAGAGTTACATTGAAAGGGGTGGCATGGCCCACCCAGTTATTTGGCCCACGCAATTAAATTCAGTCTGCCCAAATTGCACAAAATGACCCACCCAGTTAACTATTTGACCACCTAGTATATTATCTGGCTCAACATTATAATGAAGTTGAAGTGGCGTCAATTCATATTAAAAAATTCAATTAGTTCAGGACAGCACTATTGGAATGTGAAAAAGACACAATAAGAGTAATAATAATAATCTAAGTACAATGTTTTTCCTAGTGATTTGATTTTTGATGTGTTAATTAAAATAGTAAAATAAGTGAATAAGACTGAAAAAAAGATGTTTAGGTAAAATGCACCCAAAGCAAATACAGTATGGTATTTGGGGATGTGCTGTTTGCGAACTTCTAAAAATCATATTGAGTTTCACTCTTTCAGATGCCTACAGATAAATCTGACTTTTCAAAGAAAGACGTTTAAAGAGTTAGACTCCAAGATGGGTGAGAGGTTCCACTCATTTTAGATATGAATTTAACCGTTACTTAAATCACATGTGGGAAAGAGTGGATAGTTAAATCCAGTGATCAGTAGGGCATTTTCACTCTTCAACAACGAATTGTTGATGACGTATAGAACATCGCGTAACACTTGTGTAAAATTTTATCTAAAACCCATTGTAAAACACAGTGTTGTGTTAAAAAATTACTAAATATGTAAATAATTACTGGTGAGTATTTATACTTACTGTTCTCGTAAATAGTTACTAACAATCGTAACGATCATCGAATTTTTACTAAATGTTTTGTATTTTACTTGATTTATAAGTATCTTAACTTTAAAACCCTTTAGATAAAATTTTACGTAATTATGAGATTCTATACCTACCTCATAATTGTGTGAAATTTACACAAAATGTTGGTGTAAGATTAGCACCAATGAAAGGGCTATAAGCAGGCGATGAATGCAGGAAAATAAAAAATGTGGAATGCATTGTTTTAGCTATACATCAAAACGTATATAAAACTCCATACAACTTCCTTAAAAAACACCATAATAGTGAAAAAAAATGGGAAAGTATTTGAGGAAAGATGTCATACCATCTCCTGCATATTGACATACAATTAGAGTTCAAAATCTTATCATACAACCAGTGTTTGGTTTACACCCAGTAAATGTAGAAACAAAGATCATAATATTCTGTGTTTGAGGTAACGGTACAGGTATGCTTGAACAAATTAATACGCTATAAATCTTGGATATCACAGGGAAAGGCTTGTTTGAATCTCAAGTCGGAATTTTGATCGCACGTTATAGAACTGAAGCATCAAATTCAAAGTCTGCTCTGTCGTTAATCCGTAGATTTAAAGCACCCACTTGCCGGTATGTTTGCACATCCAGCCAGTAGCAAAAATACCAATACAAGTTTTGATGATTTTTTTTCGATGTTTTCGGATTAGCAAAATCTCTGCTTTACCCCTAAGTATTATGTCTTTACCCAACATGTAAGTAAAATGTTTTTTCTACCGTAGAAAAAACACATGCCACAATGGGATCCACTTTTTAAGCAATCATTTTTTATGACACATGTATACAGTACAGTAGTTAATGCAATCTAGTTTAACAGAATCAAATTACAGTTTAAAATATCTCATTTTTTCCATTTTTTGGTCACTCTAGAATTTTTTTAATGTTACCAAGGCCAGCATGCACAGCATCATAGATATAATTAAAAAAACAGAGAGGAAAAAAAGAAAAAAACTAAAAAATCAATAAAATTTTTTAAAAAAAATGAGAGTGGTAATGTTAGGCTTCAAGCAGTTCAACACGCCATGAGGATTAGATGCGAGCAGTGGAAGCGGCCACTATAAGTTGAGTCTAGTAGGGGATTTGGACACCGAGGGTACCTGTAATTCAAAAAAGATCACCAAATATCCGGAATGAAATGGCTGTATTCTGAATTTGTAAAAAAAACATGAAAAATCGCCACTCCAGAAATTTTGTTACCAAAAATCAACATTAAATACTTAGACAAAAACTTAAAAACCAAAATCACCAATATTTTTCAAGTATAAATGTAAACCTTTGTAATAAAAAAACCCACATTTTGTTTTGTTTTGTCATTACTTATTTGAAATTTTACAGCTGCAGAACATGGAAATATTTGAACGATGAAAATTCTAATTTCCTTTAAAAAATCAACATTGGGGTAAAATCATAGTAGACAAAATCAAGTCATGCTAAAGGACAATTTTAAATTATAGAATCTAAAGCCGCCTTCATCATATTAATGTGATGCCCAATGTGTTGATGAATGCATTGTCGCATGTCCACATGCACAAACATTTAGCTGATGACTGCAGATTTTCAGTTTGAAAATGCTAAGGGTATACATTCACATATTCCTGAATATTTTAGGCCATTGTGCCCCTTTAAGTGAATAATTGGGGGGGGGGTCCAATTGGGACCAGGATTTTTTTTTGCACATCATGTTTCGCCAACTTTGGATGAACAAAGATTGAAATCTTACAGTTTGTTTCCAGAAATAACCTGGGTCCACTGGGACCCCACCCGTTTATGCCAACCAAAGGGATAGCGGGACCAATTTGTTCTACATATGTTGACCTTTGTGTTACCACGCATGTAGACATTAGGTGGCGTGGTATATCAAAACCAGGCGGAATTGGGCAGGTTCTAAATGGAGAAAGAGGCCAAAAATGCGGTTGATGGGTGGATTTGTCAACAATTTGAGGTGTTAATATTGGGTCTCGTCTAGCTATGCAAATAAAAACCGGATTGTGAAAAAATTTCAAAGCAAAAAAATTATTGGTAAAAAATTATTTTTTGACAGACATTTCTGCATTATGTATTCATGTTTTATGGGCTCTTTCTCATTTTGAAAGTCAAAATTCAAAAATTCCCAACCTTCAGTTAGCAAGTATCCATAATTGAGATGAAAAAGGCAATGCAAAGCAAAAATTCTGTTTGATATTTTACATTAAAACTCAATTCCAGTCGTCTGCCCAATTCAGCCTGTTCGATTATACACATTGCATGTTGCTCATAATCAACTACAAAGATAATTCAAATTATTTTTTTCATTAACTAATTTACATGCCGACTTGGAGCAGTCGCCAGAGTTCAGACCGGCCTTATTGCGAAGTGTCATCCCCACTCAGAAAAGGTTTAAACACCATGGGGTCAGTAGTATCACCCTCCACGCATGAGTAGTTAGTACTCTTAAACTGTGGTGCCAGTTTAAAGTTACACAGGGGTCCTCACAGATAAAATGTCAAGCCCAAAGCAAAAATTCTGTTGTGAGATTTTACATTAAAACTCATAATGGTATCTTCTCCCCATTCAGCCCTGTTCTGATATAACCACATTGCATGTGCTCAATAAATTCAACTACAAATGATACTTCAAATTAATTTTTTAGGTAAACTAATTACATGCCGATGATAGAGCAGTAGCCAGGTATCATACCGGCCTTATGCGAATAGCATTGGTTCATCCCCCACTTCAGAAAAGGTTTAACACATTGGTTATTCTAGGATAAAACCCTCACTGCTGAAGTAGTTAGTACTCTTAAACTGTGGTGCCAGTTTAGTACACCAGGGGTCAAAAATGAAAAATGTCCCAAAAATGTTGAAGGTATGTAGGTATTAATGTTCGTCTTGTTTAAAGGATTAAAAAAGTAGGTATTGGATCACTTATAACAATTGTTTGGAGTTTTAAGGGGAAATGACTAAAAATGGAAAACAAAGGTTAATCTCAATTTATACAGGGGTTCAACATTGAAAGTTACTCTGATTATATTTTCAATATTGCAATTATTGTCTGAGGAAACGAGAACTCCCCAACAAAAGATAAGTTTTGTATAAGGTCAATGCCAATTGGAGTATGTGCCCTTTGACCTATTTTATACCTAAACATTGCTAAGCAGTGGAGATGATACAAGATTATTCCTTATTGATACCATTAAAAGTGTGTGTTCCGATCATCTTTTTGGACCCCCGATTTCCCCGGATCTGAAGTAGTATCGATTTCGAAATCAGATGAAAGGCTGTGTATTTTGTCTCATTGTCGTCCTGAAATTGAGCCCCTCAAAATCCATTTCATTCCCAAGATTAAATAAAAAAACTGCCGCCGTTTTAATGGTAACATCAATAATAGCAGGGTTGAAAGGAGCTTTGCAATAATGCATATTGCTGTACCCATAAATACCGCAAGTTTGTTTCCCATGGTACTTGACGGGGGGTATGTTCAAGTCCAGGATTCATATCAAAGACAGAACACAATAGACCATAAATCGGAACAAGCACCTTTAATCTAGATGCATACAATTCCTAATTTGGACCCCTGTACAAATGAAGAAATTTGTCTTTTTCTTAAAAAACAAAAGTAGCAATTTACCATAGACGTTCAAAAACACTGCCGTCATATAGGGTTACAATGGATGCGATTTGGAATCTTTATGACTAGATGTATGATATGGCATTACATGTCAACATGGATGGAGCATTTAAAAGTTGAACCCGTGTTGTAAACTTCTTTGAAGATGGGAGGTGTGGTGTGAGAGAGCTGTGTGAGATCGGCGATGCTGTATGGAAGTGAGACATGGTGGGCATGGGTGGGTGGAGGGGGGAGGATGGGGTGGGGGGGGCCTCAGTGATGGGACGGTCCTGTGTGTGTGGAGTTGGGGAGGAGAGAGGGGATGGGGACTTGGTTGCCAGATTTGGGTTTGGGGGAGCGGTAGACCGTTGGCGGAGGCCAAATGGGTGTGACATTGGTGGCGGGGCACCGTGCTCGGGGGGGGGGGTGGCGGCATGTTTTGAGGGACTTTGGGTGGGGGGGGGGGGGTGGGGAGGAGGGGCGTCAAGGAGGCTTGAGGAAGCAAGGGAGAGGAGAGTCGGATGGTGATTTGATGGGTGAAGGAGCATTGATCGGGTGAAGTGGGAAGGAGGGAGTGAGGGGCGGTTGCTGCGAGTGTGAGGTTGGGTGAAATCACCGGACACACCCGTTCACAGGGACAAAACCGGATTAAACCTGGTTTTACTACTACTACTAACGACCTAACATTGATATAGAGGGTCAACAACTACAAAAGGGGATGAAAAACCCTTTTTTGAAGTGAGGGGCAGAACATTGACGTTGACCTAGTCCATGGCCCCCATCTCATATATGTTATTTAGTCCAAGACACAAAGTAACACCCATGGTCCATGCACACTTTTAATGATAAAATATCCTTTTTTTTTTGTTTTTTTTTCTATATAAAGGTGCATTTTTTTTTAGTCCTAGCACTTATGTTTTATTCAGTGATTCACTAGAAATCCCTACGAAAAAGCTATATCACAAAATTGAGTTGATCTCCGTGATTCTGCGTTTTGTGTTATTGAGCAACTTCTTGTTTCACAACGGCCCATAAGGAACTGTGCTGTAATTTCTGTCCAGTTACGGACAGAAAAACTACAAATTTGCCAATTTTTACAGATACCAAATGTGCACCTACGATTTGGTACTCATGGATTACTAAGGCTCACAATTCAGATGATATAAAAATCCAACTTTTTTAGGGTAAGTCAGGGGGGACGAGGTTGTGGATACGATACTGCCCCTTTAAAGAGGGCATTTTGTGATCCACAGCCTCGTTCCCTCCCTCCCCGGATAACTAAAAAAAAGTGAGATTAGTACAAGTATCGTAGTGTGACTAATCTTATGCCAAATTTGATTTAATCTGGAAGAAATTTTGTAATTTTTGATGTTTACAGAAATACAATACGGTGGCCTATTGGGGCACCTTTACACAAAGATTAGCTCACTACATCAAAACGTGCCATAAGAATTAACTGAATATATCATTGAAAAGGTTCATCGGGATTCAATTGTACAGATTTCAAGTTCTTTTTTTTTTTTAAAATCCTAAAACTGTATGTGGCTGCTGATCCTTGAGATTGACTTGGGACGTCATGGTGGGTTTGTGATGACGCCCTACGATCAGTGACATAAAGGATTATACGGGATCTATAGGATACAACTTCCAGAGCACTTGCGGACATCTTGGGCCCTTTAGTGGGCCAACAACAGTACACCATGTCACTAACTCCAAACATCTGGCACAAGAACTAGCCGAAGCCGAAGTGTGTTAATTGAGGAAGGACGAAATCTTCAACTCACATGATGTGGTACCTTTTCACCACGTCCCACTACCACAGCGATTGGAGTTGTCCGGCAAAGACTGCAAGATGACCCCACATTGAAAGAACGGTACGCTCTTATCATTGATAACATCAGGATCTCTTAGGAGTTATTCGACTTACAACACATTTTGTGTTCAGAGGGCCACATATACCAGCAAGATTCGGCACAGCCAGGGGCAGTCCGGTTTGCTCCCCGATTATTAGCATTGGAATTCTTAGAATAGCAGGCCATAGCTACGGCCCCAGTGGAATGTAAACCACGAATTAGGTTAAAGCGAGATGTGATGATGGTTGAAATCTCAAAGATGGCCAAGTAGATCAGCTAACAGAACATTTCAACAATGGGATGATACGGGCAACCTCAAATTCACCCAATGGACAAGAAGTAATGGCAACAACATCCCGTTTTTGGACACCCTTATAGTCAGAAAGAAGATGGTAGTGTCAAATTGTTAGTCTAACAGAAAAGAGAAATACAGACAATATTTAAACTTTCCAATCTCACCATCTCTTGTACCACAATATTAGGAGTCATCAGAACATATTGGATATGAATGGAAAAAAGTAGTAACTGAAGAAGAAGACAGATGGTAGAAGAGAACAAGATAAAGCTAGCGCTAAAGAATGTGGTTACTGAATGGTCAGTAGAGAAAGTTAAGAAATACAAAAGCAGCAAGGCACACAAAAAGTAAGCTCAAACTAAAGAAAGACAACATAAAAACAGGAGGAGAGCACTGGTTACTATACCATACATCCAAGGCGTAACGGAAAGCCTCGAACGTATCTACCACAGCCGCCAGATCTCTACTGCCGTCAAACCTCATTTAAGTCTGCGTAACGTAAAGTCTCGTCCATCCGAAAAGACAAAACTGACATCAATAAACTTGTTACGGATGCGTATATGAATCCCTGGTCAAAATTGTGACAAACATACATAGCGAAAACAGGCAGACTTTGGCACAAAAGAGTAAGGAACACAAAGATGAAACTGAAAAAAATAAGGCAAAGAAATTCACAAGAGCTAACAAACGAGACTCAGAAACCTAAAAGACAAAATCGGCAATAGCAGATCACGCCGTATAATAAACTGGAGGAATGTAGCATTTCAAAAAGGAAAACGATAAAAGTGCCAGATGGAATTCAGGAAGCCTCTGGCTAAGGAGAAAAGGGCGACGGACTCAAGGAAGAATTTGATTGAATGCAGACGAGGGGCGTACCAACTTAGTTATCTTTATGATCAGCTGATCCAGAGGGCGTCATCACACCATTGAACGTCACCAAGTCATCTCAAGTATCAGCTGCCATATCAGTTTGAGAAGCTTCCGGTAGGAAGCGAAACGGCACTAATTAAAAAGTATGTACGTGTGGAATTTTAAAAAAGAACTTTGAATCAGAAATTAACTGGAAATTTGGAAGTCACATTTTATCGACAAATTATTAACTATAACCAAAAATGAGATGGCTACGATCACGAAAAGCCCTTTAACCCTAACCCGTCCGAGAGTCGTTGAAGAGCATCAAAGTTGCTCCTATTGATTGTAATTTCAGTTCGGTACTTTTACCGGCAATGATTTCCCGTCAGAACACCCATTGCGTCCGATGCCTTTCGCGCTTTTTTTTTTCCCCTGAGAGATCGCCAAAAAACCAATTGCTTTCCATTGCCATTGAGACGTCCCTACACACCATAGAACAAGTCCGGTTGATATCTTGTATCCCACCATGAACTATCCTTCCCGATCTGCAGGGTTTCTGCCAGAGGTTCCTCTATGTTGGGCCCTCCAAATTTAGCAGCTGTGTCCAAGGTCAAATTTGCAAAACACGAAAGTAGAGCGTCCATCATGGTCATTGCTTTTGATTGACTTTGGGCCTCTTTACAGCAGAAGACAATGAAAATCAATTGCTTTTGATTGACCTTGGCCAATTTTCACGGCAGAAGAACTTTTCTATTGCTGCCTATTGCATGTGAGACTAAAACGCGTTTGGCTTCAAAGGCATGGAAAGCAATGAGTTGGCTGCAATTGATACGCATGCAAATGGACATAAGGAGACACTTATGCGTAACCTTCTATGACCCCGGCCGTTGTGGGGGAAAGTCCCCGGTGACGTGGTTGTCCAACAGATTTCCATTTACATTAAAAATGAGTTTGAGGCATCAATAATGACCTAAATGGGGGGGGGGTTTGGTTAAAAGTGGATATAAACCCCCTAAAAAGTCTTTGAGTATCTCATAACCAAAACGTGGACATTCTTGTCAAATTTCTCTAAATTTGTAGGTTTTATATATCCCTTACGTACCTAAACTACATATGTGGAAAATATCAACGTTGATGGAACCTGACGAATGAGGATTCGAGTAGGGCGCCCCTACCCTGACTTAGAAATTTTTTGGTACTTATCGTTTTGAACTAACATTCTTCAGCGAGAACGCTCTCTAAAGTCCACCGGCACTTCCGGGTGGAACACAAGGAAAGCGGTACGCTCTGACCTTAGTTTTTTCGTAAACTCTGACTTAGTTTTTTTTCACCCAACCTTCGCTTAGTAGATCTAGAGTGATTGTCAGATGACCAATGAAGTGGTCCGGTCTGGACAATCTCGCTGCCTGGCCGGCTACGGACTTTTCACCAATAGTTGGGTTAATAATCTAGACCGATTTACCGACCAAGGCAGCGGTCCGTCTCATGTGACCGTAGTTCATTTTTGAAAAGTTACCTGCCGTGGCCCGGCAAGGTGACTTTTCAATGCCGTAGCCCGGCTAGGTGACTTTTCACTGAAGATCTAGGGCGACTTCCGCTGACCCAAGCAGCCGGTCCGATCTTGGACTTAGTTCATTTTCAAAAGTCACCTGCCGTGGTCCAAAGAAATTCACAAGAGCACCAAACGAGACTCCGAAACCAAACAGACAAAATCGGCAATAGCAGATCACGCCGATTAATAAATTGGGAGGAATGTAGCATTTTCCAAAAAAAAGGAAAAGATATAAAGTGCCAGATGCGATTCATGAAGCCAATCTGGATAAGGAGAAAAGGGCGACGAGACTCAAAGGAAGAATTTGATGACTGCAGACGAGGGGCGTACCAACTTAGTCATCTTCATGATCAGTTGATCCAGAGGGCGTCATCACACCATGACGCACCAAGTATCTCAAGCGATCAGATGCCATTATCATTTTGAGAAAGCTTCCTGTTAGGAAGCAAAATGTCACTAGCTTAAAAAAGTATTTGGATATTTTAAAAAAGAACTTGAAATAGAATTAACGAAATTGGAAGTCACATTTTCCGACAATATCTTTTTAACTATAAACCAAAAATGAAGTGCAGACGATCACGAAATGCCCATTTAACCCTAACCGTCCGAGAGAGTTCGTTGAGAGCTATCAAGTTGCTATTGATTGTAATTGCAGTTCGGACTTTACCGGCAATGATTTCCCGTCAGAACACCCAGTGCTTCGATTGCCTTTCGGCCGACTTTCCCCTGAGGAGATCGCAAAAACCATTGCTGTTCCATTGCCATTGAGAGCGTCCACACACCATAGCACAACGTTAGCTTCGGTTGATCTCTTGTATCCCATCATTGCACTACCTTCCAAAGTCCTGCAGGGTTTTCTGCCGAGGTTCACTCTATTTGGGCCCTCCAAATTTAGCAGTGTGTCAAGGTCAACTTTGCAAACGAAAGTAGAGCGACATTCTTCATTGCTTTTTATTGATTTGAGCCTCTTTTCCAGCAGAAGACAATGAAAAAATCAATGCTTTTGATTGACCTTGGCCACTTTTCACGAGAAGACCTATGACTGCCTATTGCATGATGAGGACTAAAACGCTTTTGGCTCACAGGCAATGAGAAAGCAAGATTGCCCCCATGCAATTGATACGCATTGCACATGGGACATCAGGGACCACTTATGCGCTAACCTTATATGAACCCTCGGCCGTTTTTAGGGGGAAGTCCCGGTGACGTTTTGTCCACAGATTGTCCATTTACATAAAAATGAGTTTGCGGCATCAATAATGACCTAAATGGTGGGGGGGGGTTTGTAAAAGTGGAAATTCTAAACCCCTTAAAAAGTCTTTTTGAGTATCTCATAACCAAAAATGTGGACATTCTTGTCAAATTTTCCTAAATTTTGGTTCTTTATATATCCACTTACGTACTAACTCCTATTTGGAAATATCCACGTTGAGAACCTGACGGATGGAAGGTTTCGAGGAGGACGCCCCCTACCCTGACTTAGAAATTTTTGGTACTTAGTCGTTTTTTTGAACTACATTTCTTAAGCGAGACCGCTCCTCTAAAGTCCACGGGCCACTTCCAGGTGAACACCACTAAGGAAGCGGTTACGCTATGAGACTGAAGTTTTTTTTCGGAACTCTGGACTTAGTTTTTGTTTAACCCAAGGTCCCCCAATCGCTTAGTAGATCTGGAGTGATTTTCAGCTGACCAAATGAAGTGGTCCGCTACTGCATAAATCTCGCTGCCGTGGCCCGGTACCGGACTTTTCACCCAATAGTTGGGTACTAATCTAGAACGATTACCCCTGACCAAGGCAGCGGTCCGCTCTGGACTAGTTCATTTTGAAAAGTCACCGCCGGGCCCTGGCAGGTTGACTTTTCACTGCCGTACCGGGCTAGGCGTGACTTTTCACTGAAGATCTAGGGCGACTTTCCGTGGACCAAGGGCACGGTCCGCTCTGGACTTAGGTTCATTTTGAAAAGTCTACCTGCCGTGGCCCGGGCAAGGTTGACTTTTCACTGCGTAGCCCGGCTAGGTCCCTTTTCACCGAAAGATCACTAAAAGATCTAGGCGACTTTCGCTGATCAAGGAAGCGGTCCGCTCTGGACTTCAGTTATTTTGAAGTCGACTGCCCGTGGCCAGGCAAGGGACTTTTCACTTGCCGTAGTAGCCCGGCTAGAGTGACTTTTCACCGAAAGATCACTAAAAGATTAGGGCGACTTTCCGCTATCCAAGGAAGCGCGTCCGTCTGGACTTATTCATTTTTTGAAAAGTCTACCTGCCGTGGCCCGGCAAGGTGACTTTTTCACTGCCGTAGCCCGGCTAGGTGACATTTCACCTCTGAAAGATCACTAAAAGATCTAGGGCGAATTCCGATCACCAAGGAAAAGCGGTCCGCCGGACTTAGTTTTTTTCTGAACTTGGACTTAGGTTTTTTTTCGGGACTAGTTCATTTTTGAAATGTCCGAGATGCACTACCCTCCTTTAGTATACTTTCTGGTCGCGAACCACGCCTGTCCTTAGCGCAACTCATAGCGAGTGGCCCAGTACTTACTGAACTTACTGTGCCCCGAGTTTGCTGTCAGGAAATCGGCATGATACGCCCCACTCTTTACAAAATTAGATAATGAAACCTAAAACACCCAATCCTAAATAGGTTTGGCGGAACCCGGTAGGTAGCCAACAATTTATTATAAATCTACGGGTCAGTTCTTGGGAATGAATGGCTAAGACTACCGCACACGTTCGGCCTACAATTGTACGGATCCAAAACTCCCAAACCCTGACTCTAACGGTCACACGCTGGACCTTGACCCGGGCCAGTGAACCCTGACCCTGACCCAGCTAACTGACCACTAACTTGACGGTAACTAAGGGGCGACCGCACGCTGTTAAGGCGGCGTGTGTTTTACCGATGTTTGGCCTAGCCACTAACATTTGACCCGGTCGCAACCCATGACCTTGACCCGGCTAACGACCCCCTCACGTGTCGGTAACTAAGGGGCGACCGCACGCCCGTTAAGGCGCATGCTGTTGGGCCTATTGCATTAATCTGTCACAACCACTAACATTTACCCTGTCGCAACCCCTGCCCTTTACCCGGTCGCAACCCGACCTTGACCCGGCTAAATGACCCTCACTTGACCGTAACTAGAGGGCAGACCGCAACGCCTTTTAAGGCGCGTGAGTTTACGTAATGTTGGGCCTATTGATTGAATCTGATGCAACCACTAACTTTACCGGTGAAACCCTGACCTTGACCCGGCTAACGACCCTCACTGACCGAATAAGGGGCGGCGGCCGCCACGCATTGTTAGGCGCGTGCGTTTTACCGTACATGTCGGCCTACAGAGTCTATTTAATTATCTCTTTTGCTAACTTAGATGGAATTTTGTTGACTTTTTAATTTAGTGCTCTGCTGACAATGTAATGATATTGCGAATTTGTGGGCAAGGGAATTGTGTCCTTTCTTTTGAATTAAGGGTTGTCAACATCTGGTTATCACAGACATTTTCTGATAAGATGTAGTTGGTGTTTGAATGGTAGTATTTAGCTGCACACTTCATGTTTGGTAGCAGTCGCTCCAGGCTTGCAAGTCTTGTATGGTAGCAGTAGTTTGTATTGGAACTGTTGGTTAAACAAACGCACACGACGCAGGGGAACCTATATTATCATGGAGAGGATAGGGCCCAGCCCATTCAGTCCCATGCCGGGTACAGGATCCAATACCGGTCGGATGAGGCCTCCCATGTGTTGGTTTATTGCCAGGATTTCCAACAGTACATGTAGCCTGCCCTTCTGTGGTGGTAGCAGCAGTGAAGGCGATTGGGGTGGACTCGAGAGGTAGCAGTAGTAGCTGAGAGATTCGAAGTACAAGTAGGATGTTTAGTTGACTGGATAAGACAGCCGGCCGGTCGAAGGTTTAGGGCAGATAAGCTTAAAGTAAAAGTGTACGGTCAAGCCAAATAAAACAGCTGGTGCTCTCTTAACTCGGCACAAAATCTTATGTAAAAGTTAGCGACTAATGTAAACGTCATTAGTTCAGTGGAGTTGACACTATCGCGGCACAACATTATGCGTCGTCGGCCTATAGTCATTTGTTAGACTACAGCGGTGCAGTGGTGTTTTCGGCACAACGGTGCGGGCACGTTCAATGTCATTTGTGCGAGTAAGTCAGCGGACCAAGTTAGCAAGGCAGGCTGCCCTATCATTCGGCACACCTTCCCTTAGGCGTCCTCCGGTTCTTTTTCGTCAAAATGCTTGCGCAAAATGTCACGCGACTGTTTTGGACCGTGAGGTGTTCGCTCAATTCAAAACTGAAAATTGATCAAAGAGGAAGCCGATGGTATACAACAAAACACTCCACCCGACAGAGATGCCACCCCGGCACGTTCTGCACCCGAACTTCGTCCGCTTAGCCTTCCTGAAGCAGTCGTTCTTCCGAGTGTCTGGATCTCCGGACAGGCGTTGCCGGGTGCCTCTTCCTCATATCAACCAGCTCATGCCCGGACCTATTGGTTGAGGCATGTGGCTTACTACAGGTCGATCAGGTGGAGGAACTGGCCGCCGGCCGAAACAGTCAATGAGCTCCTCGGAAGTTTGAGGATAACCTCGAATGACGAGCAATTTTATCAGCAGCGGGGTGCTGCCGCCGAATTGTGGACACGAGGGCTAACAAATCCAGGCAATTGACCCGGCTGATATCGACCAGAAGGAAAGCCACTGCTTCCACCAGTGCCTGACTCTATCTCCAGCAGGAGTTGTATCCACGTAACTGATCAGCTTTGGCAACGCCGCTCCTGTACTCGTTGTATTCAACATTACGGGCGGAGCGGAGATAATGTGCGCATCTTTCTTAGAGATTTGGTGAGCCGAAAGAGCCGGCTGATCTTCTCGGGATCAGTGGCATCGCGGGTACCCGTTCTGCGCAGTTGAAACTAGTGACACCACCTTGTGTCTTTCCACAGAGGGAAAGTTGTGCGCCCATTTTGCGAACATAAAAAGTACCACGCGGGGGTCTTATCCAGGTTCTTGATGAAATCGGCTTCGGGGTTTTTTCGGATATCTTTTGAAAGAAGTAGTCGGATGTCCCCGTGAATTCTCTTTCACGGCCCCAGTTAGATAGGTATCGCGCCCCAACAGTTCCTGGGCTAATTGAACGGATCCGTACAACAAACTTTGTCGCCAACAGTAAATTTGATGGAACTTGTTGTGTGACTCGAGCACGTCGACGCGCGATATCACGACTTTCCGCCGCGTGTTTGAAGGTGCCTACGCAGTAAAGTTGACACATGTATCCTAGTGCTCTCCATTCGCATAATGCCGCCATAAATTGAAGCACTGGCTGCGTAGGTTGGTCGGTCATTCGATGGGTCGTCAGCCAACCGTAATGCCCTTGTACGGCACCATGCCTTCATGAGAGATGTTGAGGATGCAGTTATACTTCTCCTGGCAATTCCGCTGAACAGGGTCCCAGGCGGACGGACGCTATCCAGCGGATGCTTTCGGATGTAATTGAACTTATTGTCTTTTTCTGAGGTTTCTGCAACCATCTCTTTGGGTAGGTAGTCGGATTCGCACAAGCGATGCTACCAGATAGGACTTCAAAACGCGTTTTACCATCGCATTGCAAATCATAGGTTTGTAAACCCGGATGGGTCGACAATAATACGTGGCGTTCGCAGCAATTAAGACATAACCAGAGAATACCAAACCACGAGCGGATTTCGGCGGCCGAAGTCATCGTTCTCACTCTTCTCTCTCAAAAGGATGTTTGTCCAGTCGCGATCTCCTGGAAAGATTAAGGAGAAAAATCCGCAAAAAGTCAAGGGGACGCGTCTGTTGCTCAGCGTCAAAGGTCGGTCCACTCGGGCAGTAGTGTCAGCGGAACACGTGTGTCGCCCGCGGGTAAAAATGTAGGCGTAATCCGAGATGTCCTTAGAAGGGTCCTGCAAGTCAAGCGGTCTCGCTTCGCGGTATTTCTGCCTCGTATGTCTCGGCACCCTCTGTAGACGGTTGGGATGCGATTGCGCGGGATCATCAGATAAAAATCCTCTGATCTATAGGCTCATAAATGTCAGCGCTAAAGTCGGTTTTTTTTTTTTTGGCTAACAGCGTTGGGTCCGCGTCAAGCGCGCTCATCAAGCGGGTCCACCCCCTCTGCCCCCATGTATCGGGCACGACTATCATGGGATTACAACGCGGAGTTGCTCCGATCGTGGCAGAAGAGCCTTGCCCGTGAGCTTGATGCAAACAGAGGGGCCCTTTCCACGGCTCCTTTTGCATTTCTTGGCTTGGTTTTGGCACAGCAGGTCGGGCGAAGAGCGCCTGCTCCGCTGATTGAAGTGGATGCAGCCGCGAGTATGCTGCGACGCTTTGCATCGCCCTAAGCCGCCTCGTGTCGGCAAGATTTCCGGGTGCGGGGCTGTCTTTGCTGCGCTACCTTCCCCGGTATCCACCCGCGGCTTCTTAGGCTATTCCAGCCGTTTTCAGTTTCCTTTTTAAGACACCGAGTTAAGCTGTTCCTCGGTGGAGGACTCTGAGGCTTGTCGTGTGTTCCATGGCTAGACTGATACAGATCTCTGGCGATCGCTCCTTTTATACCTTTATTTCCCCCACGAATATCACGTGCCACGTACCACGCGACGGTATCAGTGACAAAAGGATGCCGAAGCAGAAAAGAACAAAAAGTAATGTACCGTGGAGTGGGACTCGAACCGGAAATCCGAACCTAGAGGGTTGGTTTGGTTTTTGCCTAGCGTAGACGTCTGCCGTCTTGGGTCTGTCGTCGCATCCACTGGGCCATCGGATACTTACCTGAAAACCGATTGCAATTTTATAATATAATGAATTGGAATCAAAAGTACCGGGATCGTACCGTCACAGATGACACGGATCTTTTCACAGTCCAAAATTTCTCCCCAAAGGGACTGGAAACGGGTCTTTTCACACCAAAATTTCTCCCAGTGACTATATGCGGTGAAATTCAGATGCGGCCTGCTTTCAGTAAATTAAGTGACTGGCAACGGATCTTTTCACCACCCAAAATTCTCCAAAGCTGGAATACTTCGGGTGAAATTCAGATGCGGCCTGCCATTCAGTAAAATTCAGATGGGGCGGCCTTTCACCATGAAATCCAATTTTAAGATTTGACAAAATATCTAGATTTGAAAAATCGAAAAAGGTCCTCTTCGAAAAATGACTAAGTCCCTTTTGAAAAAAAAAACGACATAAGTCCAGAGCGACTTACTGCCGCGTCTTTAGCGGGAATAGTGGCCCTACATCCCACAGCCATAGTTAAGGGTGAAAAAAAAACTAAGTCCAGGCGGTCGGCTTCCTTGATCTGTAGCCGGAAATCGCGGCTACATGCGAGCAACTGGTCCGCTCCGGATTTTGAAACAAATAAGAAGTCCAGAGCGGACCAATGCCTCGGTATTAACGGGAAATTTGCCCTAGAGATTCCACAGCAATAGTTAAGCGGTGAAAAAAAGAAACTAGTCCAAGCGGTCGGCTTCCTTGATCTTGAGCCGGAAATCGCGGCTACCTGCGTGTAACTTGTCGAATCCGCGACTTTTGAAAAAATAACTAAGTCCAAGGCGGACCACTGCCTCGGAAATGAGCGGGAAAGTTGCCCTAGATCCAACAGCCATATTCAAGGGTGAAAAAAAAAACTAAGGTCCGAGCGGTTAAGGATGAAAAAAAAAACTAAGTACAGGAGCTGTTAGGCTTCCAAGACAGCCGGAAATCGCGGCTACATGCTGGTAACTGGTCCGCTCCGGACTGTCAATTTTTCAAATCACCACACTGCAGTTGCTCGACTATGAAGAGTATAACGTTCTGGTCCCGAACCACGCCCCAGACGCCCCTGCATGGCCGGCTTTTGGCCTCTGCTACATGCTACATTTTTGTACACACTCAATGTAACGCTACCGAAGGTCCCTAGATCAAAATCAGATTTCGCATAGGCACCCGTCCATTTTTACTCTCTCCAGCGGAGAGCGGCTCTCGGGAATCCACTATAGTGGGAAAACCCCCCGTCTGCCGGCTGGACTAGAAACTGTTGGCCAAAACACTATAGCCCCGCTCAGACCAAACCAGGACACGGGCAGTACAATGATATACTCCCCATAGTATACGTTTGGTCCCGACAGTTGGGATCCCAATTGACTTTATTTCTACCGCGTCACACATGAACCACATCCCCGACAGTGTGGTGTTCTGCGACAGAAACCAGGCAGCCCGCACTCTTATACATGGTTTTTCCCTTTAAAACCCTATTTTAAGTTGGTTTTGAGGAAAGCGAGAAGTGTGCGCCAACATTTTTTGTTAGTAAGCTCCGGGTGATACCCGGGGACAGAAGTGGGGACGAAATACCGCACGATTTCCAACCTTAGACGGGCAACGGCAGTGAAAAGTCATCTAGCCGTGGCCACGGCAGGTAGACTTTTCAAAAATGAACTAAGTCCAGAGCGGACCGTTCGGGCCAGGCAGTGAAACGGCACCTAGCCGGGCCACGGCAGTGTGAAAAGTCACCAGCCGGGCACCAGGCAGGCTAGATTTTCAAAAATGAACTAAGTCAGAGCGGACCGCTTCATTGGGCAGCGGAAAGTCGCCATAATAGATCTTCTAGTGATCTTTCGAAAAGTCACCTAGCTGGGCCACAGGCGGGAAAATCACCTACTTATTGGGCGGAGACAACCGTAGAGTCCGCAAGAAATGTTTTGGCCACCGTTCGGTTTCCAAGAAACCTTTGTAGATAAGGTGTGGAAGGCGTTCATGTCTAATGTTTTAGAGAGTGCCGGATCATGCTAGTTTCGGACAGCAACTCGCAACAGTAAGTTCAGGTTAATTACTGGGCCATCGCTATGAGAGTGCCTATAAGGATAGGAGTTATGGTCGGACTAGAAAGTATACATAGAGGGTAGTGAATCGAGGACATTTCAAGAAATAACTAAGTCCAGAAAAAAAAACTAAGTCCCGAGCTTCATGAAAAAAAAACAAGTCCAGAGCGGACCTCCTTGTCAGCGGAAAGTCGCCCTAGATCGTTTAGTGCTCTTTCAGTGGAAAAGGCCACCTGCCGAGGCCACGGCAGGAAAGTCATTAGCCGGCCACGGCAGGTAGACTTTTCAAAAATGAACTAAGTCCAGAGGGACCGCCTTCCATTGGTCAGCGGGAAGTCGCCTTAGATCTTTGAGTGATCTTTCAGTGAAAGGCCACCTAGCCGGGCCACACGCAGTTGGAAAATCAATTAGCCGGCCACGGCATGGTAGACTTTTCAAAAATGAACTAATCCAGAGCGGACCGCTTCCATGGTCAGCGGAAAGCGCCCTAGATATTTTTAGTGATCTTTCAGGGACAAGGCACCTCGCCGGGCCACGGCAGGTAGACTTTGACAAAAATGAACTAAGTCCAGAGCGGACCGCTTCTATGGTCAGCGGAAAGTCGCCCTAATCTTTTAGTGATTTTCAGGGACAAGGCACCTAGCCGGGCCACGTGGCAGAGCTAGACTTTTCAAAATATGAACTAAGTCCAGAGCGGGACCCTTCTATGCGTCAGCGGGAAAGTTCGCCCTAGATCTTTTAGTGATCTTTCAGGGACAAGGCACCTAGCGGGCCACGGCGGTAGACTTTTCAAAAATGAACTAAGTCCAGAGCGGACCGCCCCGTCTATGTCAGCGAAGTAGCCCTAGATCTTTTAGTGATCTTTCATGAAAACGGCACCTTGCGGGCCACGGCAGTGAAAAGTCACTTAGCCGGCCACGGAGTAGGACGTTCAAAAATGAACTAAGTCCAGAGCGGACCGCTCCATGGTCAGCGGACGGAACGCTCGCCTGATCTTTAGTTGATCTTCAGTGACAAGGAACACCTAGCGAGGCCACGGCAGTTGAAAAGTCACTAGACGCGGCCACGGCAGCGAGCGAGATTTTTGAGTAGGGACCACCTCATTCGTCAGCTAAAAATCACTCTAGATTACTAAGCGAACGTGGTGTGGAAAAAAAAAAAACAAAGTCCAGAGTTCAGAAAAAAACCTAAGTCCAGGCCGGACCCGCTACCTTGTTCAGCGGAAAGTCGCCTAGATCTTTTGGTTGAAAAGTCACCTAGCCGGGCCACGGTATGCTAGACTTTTCAAAAAGAACTAAGCCAGAGCGTAACCACGTCCTTAGTATTTACCGGGAAAGTGGCCGCTAGGTTAAAGTAGTTGTGGTGTGGCCTGAAAGCTTTCGGCCTGTACGGCTGAGTTGCGTGGCCGCGATGAAATCGACCTGACTGCTGAAATGGCGAATTTTGCCCAAAAATTGAAAGTGCGGTAAAATGGGTTTAGTGACATGAAGGGATATAAGTAAATAGCATAAGTGGACCTTTTTTCCTTTTGTGGTATTTGTGCGAGGGTGGTTTGCGAACTGACCTACGGGCCTTGTATCAATGAAGAAAAGAATAGAACCAGGAACTAGTGAAATTTATAGAGAAATGCACGCAATTTTACAAAGTATTTTCTGTGTAATTGTATTTAGATGACTTACAATGCATAAAAATCAAACCTGAAGTTATAAGTCCTGGAAAAAGCTGTTTACTATTATAAAAAGATTGCGTTTTATTTCCGTCATGCATGGAGTAAAGGTAAAGTATGCTTCCTGTAGGCCGATAGGACAGAGGCAAGTTCAAAATAATTTAATTGTTCAACAAATCTGCGCAAATGTTCTTGGTGTTCTACAAGCAATCATGTGCATCATTTAGTTGTTGAGAATTTATATCCCGTGAAAATTGCTCCTTTGTACTTTTTAAATATGTAGAAAGATAAGCACCACATGGTCACAGCTGTGCTGTAAGACATCCTTGCAACAAAAGCTCCATCAACAACCAGGATAAAATTGGAGTTTCGATTATGCTTTAGCCACACGTATGGCTTGTTAAATTCTGAAAAGAAGTTTGAAGAAACACAAATGATCATGTCACAAGAAGTATCAACAACAACCACAAAAATAAATATTGGCCTTAATTTTCACGTGTGCACGCCAGTAGTCAGGAACTATTTGGTTGAAGTGCCCAGAGTTTTCCTAATGTGGACATCTTTTACGTTTTTGGCAATGGAAATAGGGGAGTTTCATGTTTTTCCCCAAGGAGAAATTGTAAATTTTGAGTTAACAGACCAGCTATTTGGTTAGTGGAAGTCAAAATTGCTCAAAATTGAGTCCAGTTTGTGCGACTTGGGTGGTCAAACACACTTGGGACAGGAGTGCAGCCTATCTCAAGACAATTTTCAGTAGTTTGGCCATTATTTAAAGGAATTAATAAAGCAATAATGGCACATCTTTGAAGACCCCATTTTATGTTTTTGAGATTTATGCAGAATTGCAGTGGTAGTGTGTAGTGATTTATATCTGTGAATTGTAAAGCTCGAACATCTAGAGTCACATAAGGATTTTTGTAATGACACTAACGGGTAGACGATCCTAGCAGTCATGCCGAGTATGATGGGTAGTAGCGTTGACGGAATGACTTTTTGTGCATCCTTGGGACTTCTATATGAAACATCTACCAAAATCGGATCCTGATGATAATGAATGGTCCACGAAAATGTCACTCCACTAGGAAGTAACGGGAAAATAGTGCCCATATTGTGTCAATGCTCATTCCACTGGCTGTCTTTAAGTTCACGCAAGTCAAGTTAGGATCGTTTCTGAAATGTGATTTTATAATGGGCAGACAGAAATTTCACTTTTCCCAGCGCTGCCAGTGAATAGGATCGGGGATACCAAATCTAAAATGCTACAAAATCCATTCTTTTATAAAGGATGCCCCACACTTTTTAAAATTTGCCCCATTGATTAGGTATGGTTCACTAGACAATTACCCAACACTAATGCCAAAATAAATCTCACAAATTTGAAAATTGGGAGCATTCTTCAAAAATGTACTATTAATAATTTCTCTGGCCTTTAAATACACTGGAAGTAAAGACAAATATTTATTACAAAAGTTCTGATGACGTAAATATCATTATTAAGGGTAGAGAGGAAGACAAGCTTCTTGATGGGGTCACACGCCTTTTTTAAAAGCGACCATCCAAGAGCTATGATGTAATAACCGGTGATTGGTTTTCTGCCAGGTTTGGGGGGGGTGGGGGGACTCGAATTTGTGCCAGGGATGCATGAGATGGCTTTTAAGACCCCGCACTCTATGCAGGCCCGTACAAACCGGGCAAAAAAGGACCACTTTTTGCTGAAATTTTGATTTAAAAAGGTTCCAAATATTTAAAGAAAATTTTGACACGAAAGTCCACTTCCTTTTTTATGATTTAAAAGTTCAAAAGTCCCAAAAAGGACCATTTTAGAGCGGGTTAGGGCACTTTTGCTACCAAAAAAGGTCTACTGTTTCGGAAAAAAAATAATCCACTTTCGAAGTCCTGCTGCCCCAAAATAAATCATCATACGGCCTGACTCTATGCATTGTTGGTGTACCCAAAGACCAATTTTAAAAAGAAAATACTCCTGTTATCCAAAGACTCATAAGAAAAGTTGTGATGTTATTCCTCTGCTGGATATTGATTAAAAATTGGCTCATGACTTTGTAAAAATCTGGCTTTGTCATAAAATAAGGGTGGCCCTTCCCACAAATCCTGAATGCTCCCTTAGGTCGGGGCGACAACAAGGTTAATTCCTGATTTCTTTTATCAATTCAGTTCCATTTATATACAATTCTTAAAAGACAAAGTAACTTGGAACAAAATCAGGTCAAGTCCTTGATATTTATGGCAAAACAAAATTATTCTATTACACCTTGAATATGTACTGTGTATCATATTGTAAGCAAGTCCACAAACCAATATCCCAAATCTAAAATGTTCCAACATAATCACTCGCGCCATTTTCAGTCCAAAATTTATTTTTCTCTCTCCCGCACCCAAGTGTGTTTTGACCAATCCCTATGCCCATACATGTGCCTATACTTTAACTTGTACTAAACACAGGCGCGGATCTCAGGGAGGGGGTGGAGGGGGCGCACGCCTCCCGTTAATTCTGCAAATTCTTGGCAAAATCATCCCATTTTGAGCTAGTTTTGGACCCGTTACAGCCTTTCACAGTTTCAGCCCTCCGGTAATTTTTGAACCAATTTTCAAATCCTGGCTCCCCCATTGACACACATTCAGTACCTAGGGATAAAAGTGTTCAAGAAGTATAAATGCGACCTACTGGCATAAAAAATAGTCAGACATAATGAAAGGGGACCATTACTGAAATCACTTCCACAAGTTTGAAAACAATTTGGATGTTTTACTTCTGTAAAAACAGTAAAACAGGAAGATTTCCAGAGTGGAGTGGCAGTTTTCGTGGCAATTTCTGGAACATAAAACCAAGGTGTTGACATCCCTGACAGAATTTACAGTGTATCTAGCATGTTTGTGACACAATTCAAAAGCAGTCACATCACCAGGATTCAGGCGGCATTGTACTTTACTTGTAGTAAGATATTGATCCTGCTGGCAAGTGACAGATGGATTAGCCGGTTTAGCACATACACATAGCAATGGTCTTGCCGCGATGACCGCATGCTTTCAGTTTGGTAAATGCGGGCAGTAATGTCCGCATCATTTTTCCCGAAATTGCCACGAACTGCCACCTGTGAATGTGTGAATAGAAGAAAAAAAGAATCATATGAATTTTGCATATCAATAGGTTACTGTGCACTGGATTTACTCTTGCCTGCTGGTGTAAAAATACTGATTGTTATTGTTAATCTTTTACACTACTTCATATGTCACTTGCTTTCAAATAACGACATCATCTAGAACCGTTTGAGCCAACACGAGCTATAAATTACCTCTCAACACTCTTCACAACTTACTCGGCACAACACGCGCAACTAAACTCACCGTTTGCAAGCGATCAATCAGGGCTACTGAGGTTTTTTTAAATAACTTTTGATGGTGCTCCCTGTTGTTATGTATAAGATTTATAATATGTTTTTGTAAAAAGTGACTACCAAGATCAGAGTGAAGAGATCATCTTGTTGTATGTATAGAATAATATATTTGAGATCTAACCCCACCCCCCTCCTTTCTTTTTTGGTGGTTTTTTTTTTTTTTTTTGAAGCGGCACTTTCAAAGTTTGATTTGTAGGAAAATGGGCGCGCCTGATCCGAGATTCGAATCGGGTACCTCTGGCATCCAGACCTTGTCACTTCCACTAGACCAAATTACCACATATGCGTCGACAGTATATACGGTCCTATACAGGGAAGGGTGTTTTTTACCATTTTGGTTGCGAGCGCTCCTTTTCTTGGTATGTCCCCCTGTGAATGTGGCATCTTAGGTTTAGGACCATGTTTTACGAGAGAATTTGTTCATCAATAAAGCCCTAACCAACCCCCAAGGGGTGTTCTTTTGGAGGAGCAAGTTCAAAGCTCGATTCTGGGGAAAATGGGCATTGCCTGATCCGGGATTGTGAACCCGATAATCTGACTGCCAGACTTTTTCACGTCTATGGACCAAATTGCCGCTGTATGAGGTCGGTCGAGTCATATACAATCCTCCGACACAGCAATGGTGATTGGTTTAGAGTGCCCCGGCTTTCTTGCAATTTCCCTCTGTTGGATTTGGCAGGGTTAGTGTTAATTGGCTCATCACTGAAGAACATGAAGGACTGGTTTCAGAACCCCTATTTCAATATTACCACAAATGTACCGGTATAGGAAATGTTACTTAGGGACCATTCATTAATTATGGCAGGGGCCGAGTAAAAATTAATAAAGAAAATGAACTGAACTCACACCCCAATAGTAATGCACAAAAGTACATGACAGCCCTACTAGGTTAGTAAAAAGGTACAGGGACACCCCCTCCCCCATCCACGAATTGCTTTTAACTTTAAGGTTGTTATCGACAGGCTTTGCCGACAATATTATCATTATTTTTTGTACACCGCCATTTGCCAACATTTGACAAGATTCGGCCCACTGTCAACAAAATATTAAAAATTCAAAAGTTCTTTTTATTCTTGAATTTTATTTTAGTCAAAATCTGTACACCGAGTGGTGGATCAAGAAATGCCCCTTCATAATTCACCCGAAAGAGGTCAAAATATTTGAAATTTGCTATGAATAACTTAAAAGTAAAAGGATTCAGTATGAATTAATCGTAAGTGAACAAATTGAGAGAAGATAACAGCAGTGTTAAAAGAGTAAGTAATTTTCCATTAGATTACGTGTTGTGTTTAGTGTCCGTACGGACAGCTTTACTAACATAGCCGATTTTGTTCTTATATGAGGTTGCTTTATGATTCACTGTGGTGTTTTTAAAAAAATTTAGGAAACCTATTCTGGTTACGACATATAAAAATCTGAGTTTGATATATTGTTGTTTCGACTTTCTGATTAGCCTTTAACTTTAAGGACTAATTGAACTCCTGAAACTTGAAGTTAAGAAGTTGTTCTTTTAAAAAATCCAATCTCCACAACGTCATGTCATTGGAGTTCGTGGAACATAGACCTAGTAAACATACTCAACTTATCCTACGTCTATCATGTCTATGGGGTGAAGCTACAGGGAGTCCCGAAATGAGTAGAGTCGCGTCGAAAACATAATTCTAAATTATATTAGTATACCGATGTATCGCTTGCTTTACAACCCCCGTTAATGATGCGTTTATTACTAGGCTTACCCTCCTGTCCTCGTGTCAGTCATCAGTTCATAGTTTTTACAACTTACATTTGTATCTTGAATTTGTACACTGGAATGTTGGGAATTGTCAATTCCTAAACATGTAAAATCTGTCCTCAGCTCCCAGTCCATGCTGCATTGATATAGAAGCAAAATCGCGGCAATCAATATATCATGGTAGCGTTGAGCAGTAAGACTATAGCGCGTATGAAGAAAATTTCGCGTACTAGTATGTACATGCACGTCTTACAAATTATAGATCTACCCACGTCTTTTATTGGTTCACCGATATACATTGCGATGAATATTTATTTATTTTACCTTGTGCCGCCACACAAATTAACATAATCTTGCGGCCTATCAACTTGTGAGTGTGGATATATTCGCTGTGTGGTGCGTGTAATCGTGCGTGTTGTGCGTTTGTTTTGGGGGGGTTTGTTTCGTTTGTTTTGTGTTGGGTTTGTGTGTGTGTGTGTGTGTTTTATATTTAGTTGTGTGTTTTAATAGTACACGTGCTCGTATATGAATTGGGTTTTTATACTTCACCCCGTTTACCGGCGCGTTTTTTACACTCTGCGGGTGGTGCACGTAGGCCTAGTTGGGTGTTTTTTTTGTTGCCGTGTGTGTATATATATTGCTTTGGTATAACCTACAATATACACACACAATGTTAGAAATACACACCCAGATTATGATATTATTGCGTTTGTTCTTACATTTTTCACGGTGGTGCACAAGCAATAATATACACACAAAATGGTAACATAACACACAAAATTAATTATATTCAAATATTTACAATATAGGGCATACACAAATTGTTACATGCACACACACACCCACATTATACATCAAATTTCTTTACAACACACACACAAATTTACATATGATGCAAATCTTTACAAACGGCGTGTCCATATCTTCACTCGGACAGAAGCTGGACATTAGAAGTTGAAAGTACACTTACTGCAAAATTGACCCTATTTGCAGGGGCCGGAGACTTAAGGGTGTTTTGTTTCCGATTTACAAGCATTTGTGTTCTCTACTTGATATGAGAGCCTGGCATCTTGCCATACGCCCACAAGTACCGGTTGGAAACAAACTTGCGGTTTTGATGGTAGACGCTATCGCATATTGCCAAGGCCCTATTCAATACTGTGCTAATATTGATGGTTAACGCACTAAACGGCGGTTTTTTGTTTATATCCCTGAGAATAACATGGATTTGAGGGCTTAAAATTTCAAGACGACCAATGAGAAAAATATGGCCTTTCATCTGATAGCAAAATCGATACTACTTCCGTTAAATCAGGGGGGGTCCCAAAGACGATCGTAACATGCACCTTTAAGCTGAGGAAGCCAAGACATCCGCTACTGCCTTCCATCTCAACACAAAAGAGGCTCATCCCTGCCAGTTCCAAATCATCTCCAACTGAAGCGCCTCTGCATACATCCTACACCAACCTACCGGGGAGTCAAGCTTGATCGGCAAGCTTACTTATCGGCAGCACCTCGAGTCAATATGGGCAAAGGTATCTTCGATGAATAACAAGACTGTGCCGCTGTGCTGGAACTGCATAGGCTGCCAGTCCCACGACTCTACTCACCACCTCCCTGGCTCTGGTCGTCAGCGTTGCTGATATGCCGGCAGCCTTGTGGTCAACAGCTCTCACACAAAGAAGGACTATATCTCCTGCCACCAGGCTTCTAGCCCGCGTGAGCGTGTTTGTTGGTAATGATTGTCTGTTGTGAATACGAAGTGCATTAACTATAGTGAGTAGATAAGTCATATTTTCACCAAGAGCGTGCACTTCTGGACAAAAGCATGAAACTGGCACAAACCTTCCTTGGGGTGTGTAAAGCAATTTCAGAAGGGGTGCCCAAGCAATCGACTACAACAATGACGTCATAGGCCACGCCCCTTTTTTTTTATACATTGTTGTAGTAATGTTAAAAATAACTTTTTCAATATCCATATCAAGTTTTGGTACAAATTAAAGCTTGAGAAACATGTAGAGCTAAATGATCTAAATATTTGAATATTGGGCAAGTAGAGGTCAATTTGGGGTCATTAAAGGTCTACGATACCATTGACGCAGTTGTGTGCTCATAACGTCGTGCCAAAGTTTCAACACTCAAAATGTGATTCCCATTGGTCACTCCAACGGGTTCTGTTTGAGGCATTGCAATGTGAGAATCACCCCAACTACTTTACTGCATAATATGTCCATAGTCCATGCCCTTGTATTATGAGTATGAACACAGTAATTGTAACTTAGGTTTTTATGTATAAATTGGCATTCAAATTATACAATTTCACTTGCGTTAGTTCATGTTATTGATGGCCGTCAAATTGGACAACACAATGACTCATAACTATAATTTGCAACATAATCTATTTCTCCAGAATTGGTATTGGGAAAAGCTTTAAAACATATAATCAAAAGTTTACCAAAATCAAAGTAGTAGAAATATGTATGGGGGCAAGGTTTACACAGTTTCAATGTATTGCAAGGGTCGACATGTGTTGCGAAAAGTACTTGAATAGTACTTTCATGTTTGAGGGAAATAATAGGTTCAAGGTCACCATGGGGATATATTTATATTTACCCGCTAGTTATAATCTAGGTTTCCCAGTTAGTTTAAAACATTTTTCATTATATTTCATATCTCGTTAAGTTGGTTTTCCCGTCCCAAGAAAACGGAAATGTGCGTTTGTTTATAAGATTTCGTCTTTGATCAATTATATTAAACATTTTGATTTTTTTTATTGTTTTGATGTTTTTCATACATTTTCGTCAAAATCAATTTTATTTGGTCTCACCCATGGCCCATCATCTGAATGTACAAACCAATTTCGTCTTTGGTCATTTAATTTCACATTTATCTCAGTATATTTCATCTCTTGTGGTGTATGTATAGGCCGTGGCTAAGAGTTAGGCCTACAACATCAGCAAAAATTATCATAATCTACCTATTTACCTTTCTTTCTTTCACCTATTTTTCTTTCTTTCATCGCATTTTGCCTTTTCATCTTTTTTTTTTACTTTCTTTCACATCATTTATCTTTCTTTCTTTTGTATCATTATTTTTATTTCTTTACTCTTTTTATTTTCCTAATCTTGATATGTATTCTTTGTGCTTGGTATATAAACAAAGGAAAAGACGAAAAAAATATGATAAATTTTGCTGATACAGGCCTACCTTTTAGTCATGGCCTATACATACTGCACACGAGACGAACTATACTGAGTTAAAAGTGAAATTATATGACCAAAGACGAAATTGCTTTGTACATTCTGATGATGACCCATGAATACGACGAAATTAAATTGGTCTTGACGAAATTGCATGAAAATAAAGTTAATTTTATTGATCAAATGTTTAAGACGAAATTGCTTTTAACAAATGCACATTTCGGTGTTCATGGGACGAAAAATAACTTAACGAGATATGAAATTTAATGAAAAAAGTTTTAAACTAACTGGGAAAACCTATAATTATGTCAAATTGTTCGTCTACTGATATTGAACTATTGAACTGTCAAACAAAGAATCTATATATAATAACTTACAACTTAGTATCTTGTGTGACCAAATGAACAAATTTTAAAACCGCTTTAGAGCAAATTGGACATATTTTACCCAGGATTCCTACATATTTCACAGTGTCGATTTTGGTTTAATTTAGTATTATTAGTCAATTTGCAGTATATTAACACCAAAACTATAAATCCCTCAACGTATATGGATATTAATATATATATATAGTATATATAACGTATGTGGAAGTTTAATACTACGTATTAAGGCATGAAATATTGCTTGCAGAGATTTATAACAATAGGTCAATACATAATTAATGTTTGTACCGAGTTGATGGTCCGGTCAGTGGGAACAAGGGAGCTTGGGAAATAGCTTCAAAATCATGCCAAATGGCACATGGCATTCTATCTTAAAATTGTTCCTTCAAACCACAACAACAAATAATAAAATAAAAAACAAAATAAAAAACTGAATAAATCAATATTAAAATAGGTATATTTTTGAAAAAAATAATAACATTTTAAAAGTTAATAGCTCTGAGTTCCAAGATCAAACATAAGTGATATACAGATGGAGTTTTAGGGTAAAGGTAATCAAATCAAAATAAAAATCTAATTATATCAAGTAAAAATAAAATAAAAGTACTAATACAAAAAAGACGTACACAAGATGATGGTCAAACAGAAGATAAGTCAATCCACTGGACGTTCCTGTCCAAAAAAGCTTGTATATTTGTTCAAAATTATCTGGCAATTTGCATTAATGAACACAATGGCGTTGGATAAAAATGATGGTGTCATGAGTTCTATAAGATACTCATGCTGCAGATATTGGGTAGGATTTCTGGAGGGGACCTTGTAACAATTGAGGCCAAGTACCATTTGACGTGACACTTTATCGAAACTGCTACAGAAGTACCTAACCAACTAGTTCACAGAATACCGCCATTAAAAACAGGAGAATACTTGAACCACAAACATTTCTTTTCTATAGAAAATCACATCCAGGAACTCTGCACATAATGAATGAAATCTCTTAAAGAAAAAGACAAAACTGAACAAAACAAAAACAATGAAAGAGCAGATTTTCAGAATTTCCTTGGTGACTGTCAACAGCAGTATAGAACACACTGCTTGGCCTCCACATAGAAATGGCTCTGTGCTGTGGAACATGATTGGCAACATTCTTGATGGATCTTGCTGGACAACAAGTCTTGTAAGAAGTCGGTATTGCCGTGTTTGAAACTTCTAATTCAATTCTGAAAGCTGGCACATAACAAGGACCTGGCGCAACCATCAAGTCTCAGCACTTTATACTTGGGCAAAGCTTCAACGGAATGTTTTGCAGATCACAGATACTTTTGATGGATCTTTTTTCTAGATTTGGAGACTGTAGATGATGTAACCCTGGTCAAGGTGGTCTAAATTATTTCACCACCGATCTGTGTAGTTCTACAGCCTTCATTGCCAAATACAATTGAAAAGACAAGAACTGCAAGTGGCTCGCCTCTCGCCACAGGAATTTTTTGCTCTGGAATTCATGTGCCTTGTCATGGAAAAGTGACTGGGGACCCAGAACTCTTAATTATTCAGGTTTTGAATTTTGAAAAATTATATTGCAGTAGACTCTGACAGAAGTATTAGACCTGAAAATTTCAATTCCAACTTCATTCTTGGTTTGCATGACAAGTCATAAAAACACCTCCCTTGCGGACGTACACACAAAAGTGTACTTTTTGAGTTACTCATGTTTTAGTAACAGTTCCTTTTGCAAAACTTTATTAGTTTCCTTAACAGATAATGTACGCATCAGGGCGATTAAGCTGAGCTGAAGAAAAAAAACCAATAAAGATAAAGATCAAAGCTGTCATCTTTAGGGTTAAATTCTCCAATGATAACCGTTCTGGATGTACGTTGCAGAAATATTTCAATTCGTACATCCTCAACGACGAAATGCCATCATTTCTTAGTAATGAACACAGATTCTTAAAAAGACAAAAGTATCAAATCAAAGAAGTTATTAGGGGCCTACTAACTTTCAAATCTGCAATCTGTTTTAAATAACATCAAAAAATAGTACGAGGTGCTTGATAGTGCCATTTTGGGAATATACGGCCGCAGCATGTCACTTTTTGTTGTAATATCCAACAAAATCTAATTATTTGTGAAAATGAATAGGCCTATTTGTTCGTGAAACTACATAGTATTTACCTTTGATATGAAACAAAAATTATTTTTTTTACAATGTCGAAATTTGTTTGACATAATTACGGAACTGCCCTTTATTGTATGCATGCCATGTGGATGAATTTGATACCAAATTTGGTGAAATTTGATATCAAATGACCTCCAATGACCTTTAATGACCTATAATGACCCCAAATGCTAAGAAACCCTATTAAAAGTATCTTTAAGACAATCTTTATGTTCCAGGCTTTAATTTAATACCACACATGATAGGTCTCTGAGGACTTCCATTTTGACATAATTAAGCAATATGCAAAAAAGGGGGCGGGGCATATGACGTCATTAATGAGGTCCAATATTTGGGCACCCCTTCTAAGTTTGCTTTGTACACCCCAAGGAATGTTTGTGCCAAGTTTCATGCTTTTGTCCAGAAGTGCACGATTTTGATGGGTATCTACTACACTACTAAGCAATTATATAAACAAAGCCCGGGACAAAGCCGTATCAAGTTGTAGATAATGTTTACACTGGGGGATTGTTTTAAAATGTCACTATAAGAAAGAATGTTGTAAAGATAACTAATGCGTTTTTAAACCTAAAACCAGGATGGGGCCCTGGGTTTTATTATGTCGTTAAATTAATTTCATTCCAAATGGTTGAAAATAGAGACTGTTAGAGAGGTCGACCAGCCTGGTCTGTAGTACGCTTAAGGCATGAGTAGATTTGAATCACAAGAGGTGCGTGAAATGATATGTTGTAATGACCTTAAAATTCTTACTGTTGCGTGTCATTGGTCGATTGTACCGGGGCCTGCTACGTCGTGTTATGTAATATTTTTTTCTTAGAATGTTGTAGTATCCGACGCGTAATGTAATCAATGTTGCCGTGTTATGTAATAAAATAAATCAACGCGTAATGTAATAACAATTTTCGTGCAATGTAATAACATATCAACGCGTAATGTAATAACATATCAACGCGTAATGTAATAACATATCAACGTGTAATGTCATAACATATCAACGCGTAATGTAATAACATATCAACGTGTAATGTCATAACATATCAACGCGTAATGTAATAACAATTATTTTGTGTAATGTAATAACATAACATTCTGTATGTATTCATTTAACATAGTAGGATATGATTATTGTGCTCTAGCTACATATACGATTGACCGAGTGACTAGTGAGGTGTTTGTAAAACAATGGTTTTTTCACGGTCTTTATTGATGATATATGCATGTGCAATGTTGGCCAGATAGACCATTTCAAATCGATCCTAGAAGGGCAACTCTGTGTTGCCATATCTAGCCCACCCCAAGTACCCAGTACACCCACCCCTTAGTAAACCCTAATGATTTTAAAAAGGTACATTAAAGAGACATTGGCCCATTTGAAAAATAGTGTGCCCTCAAGAATTTTCAAAATATATATTTTTGCATGGTTGTAAAACTTAGTCCTCAAGATTTTTCAAAATTAATATTTTTACATGTTGTAAAGCTTAGTCCTCACCTGAAATGACTAAGTCCAAATCAAGGCTCTTATGGATAAACAGAACGATTTTATGATTAATGACTCCGGAGTCATTAATTCAGCAGACGACGGAAATGGCGTATAACACAAGAAAACACACGCGGGAGTTGATTCCCACAACATCCACAGTGTTTGAGCGGTCTGTGACCTTAGTGGTTGTAATATCAAAGAGTACGAGTTTATACTATTCATGTTTTTGGGTGTGTTATTTTTTATGTGCAAACTATATGTGTATTCTTCCAATGGCATGGAATATCAATTGTAGCAAATTGAAGAAATTCCATATTTTGTAAAATGTGCCAGTGTTCCTTTAAGACAAAGCTCCAATGGCATGGAATATCAATTGTAGCAAATTGAAGAAATTCCATATTTTGTAAAATGTGCCAGTGTTCCTTTAAGACAAAGACATCTAACGAGTTTGAAAACCATGCAAGGCCAGGAAGAAGACGTACCCTTCTCTAACAAAACGCTCTTAAACTTTAGGAGACATCTACCAAGTAGGAAGGCGATGCGAGCCAGGAAGAATGTGGATAATCAGGGCCGTTCCAAGAAGGGGGGGGGGAGCATTAACTATCATGTCTGCAGACTTTTCCTTTTGTACGTATAGGCAAATATGTAGACTTGTCGGCAAAATCCGTATTAATGTAAATAGATGTTGGTTGACTATTTGAATGAAATGAATTATTTTTACTGACTTTTGCTTCGATTGCTATTATGCAGTATACAGGGTGTCCCAATAAAAGTGGTGCAAGCAGATAAACTCTGATTTCTCAAAAACTACTGAAGCTGTGCATTTCATTTTCATGGAGGTTATTAATTGTACTCTTTTGTATAATTTGTGAAAATTTCATGACAATCCGCCCACGCAAACCAGAGATATCAATGAATATTAAAGGCTACCTGTTTTTCATCCATTCCAATGGGATTTACACAGTTAGTGATTATCGGTATATCAGATAGATTCGTGGCTCAATCGTGTTTGTTTGTTTGTTTTATTTCTCACTTGACCCCAAACAGGGTATCGGAGATACAACGATTAATATAGCAACACACTTACAGATATATCGTAATAACATGATAAAAATACATATGTACATGTACAGCATAATATAATATAAGCTATAGCAAGGTGATGAAATACAAAATAGTTAAAAACTAAAATAATAATAATATACAAAAGATACCAACTCTGTAGCACACATCTATGAAAAGAAAACTTTGGTCTAGTTAAATTTAGTCATAATGATTTTGACAAACGAGGCAAGGTTTTTTAAACCTTGTAATTATTTGAACTGAAAAGTTGGTTCATCTTCAAAGTATTAGGGCGTGTTATAAAATATGGTTGGAGGAATTTACTTCTGTCGTCAGCAAATGTGGTACATTCAAAAAGATAATGAAATTCATCTCCAATAATGTTCATATTACATAATTTACAATTACGATCGTCATCTATATCAGACATAAAAGTATTATCATATAAGTTGAAATTACATGGAAGATTGTGATTTCTACATATAAACGTACACAGGTTAATCTATCTACAGGTTTTACCATGGCTAAGTAAGGTTCTAAACTAAGTTCGTTTTAACTTCTTCTATATGTACAACTGTATCTATTATTAAATATTTCTTCACACCATTTTTGTTTTCAAATATCATGATTCTATTTTCTAAGAGGCTTTTAGATTAAAACGTTGTTGATATATCATGTTGGTAAGTCCATATGTATCCTAATCCACATATCAAGGCTATTTTCAATTTGAGCTATCCAAATTGAGTTGAAGTCAACATCTGGCTTTCATGTTTTTTTTTTTTCTAGATTTTTAACTAAACACAAATACGGTATGAAAGTTTATTCTGGTTACCTGAGATAATGTTTGACCAAAAATTACCATTACTCTTATGATAGTTGGTGTTACATGATTCTACCAAAGTCTCCGTAAACCGCACCATTTATGTGCGTTATTTACTTTGAGCAGCTTTTTGAGGAAATTCGACTAAAAAATTAAATTTGCTTCAATTTTTTACTTACATCCCCAAAAACTTCACATCCATTAAATCAGATTGGTAGGACAAGGTGATCAATAAAGAACACGTAATATCAATGAAATGCCAGTTCTTGGGCTTTGTTAGACTAAGCTAACATGACATTTTTAGCTTGGGCAACTTGCTTGTTAATTGTTTGTTGATATTTTCCATGAAGTTGAAAGTGATACATAATAGGTTTAATCTTCACATTTCAAATGTCTCCTTGCCCAGTTTAAACTTGGGTACTTTTCTGACTTTACCCATTGAAAAGATCATAATTGGTTTTGATGGCATTAACCTTTAAGTTCCAATAGACAGTAGCCGTGCAGTCCATCAAGACCCTTTTGTAAATCTGTTTCCGTTCCAAGCCATGATGAAATTGTGTCGTCGCATAAAGTTAAACATACATCTTAAAAAAAATCTCAAATCATCGTCACTTAAATATTTGCTAACATCTTTAGTTATGTCGTTAAGACCTTATAAGATTTTGAAGGAGGAAGTTTCAACGTATTCAGGAAAATAGCAAATCGTCGTGGAGATAGGTTTTATCCTTGTCGTACACCCGTGAAAACACGTAAACTCATCAGAAACCTGATTACCAAATACAAAACACGTGATTTGCTTTTTATACATATTATATATAACAGTGATTATTTTGCCATTTATGCAATGGAAATATAACTTGGCTCATAGTGCACTTCTATCAACCGTATCAAAGCCTTTTTATAATCAACAATTAAACACAGTAGTAATCTTTCTTCTACTAAATATATGTCAAAAGACTGTGAGCCAAATATATGGTCAACTGATGAATAATTGACTAAAAGCCTGCTGGTTCGTACCTATTGAACCTGTGGCATCAAGAAATTGAGTTAACCGAATGCTTAAAACAGCTGTAAACAGTTTTCCAAGGGACAGCTGAAGGAGGGTAATGCCCTATAATTATTTGGGTCAGTTTGTTGGACTTTGTTTTGGTAAATAGGTAATTAATATTACCAATTACACCAGCTAGTCGGTTTACCCTGTTCGAGAATAATGTTAAAAAATTTGGTACTAACATTAATAGCACTAGGAGGACATTTTAAGGAATTCATTCGTACGTTGTCTCGACACCCCCAGGATTGCCATTTCTAAGTTTCTTAATAGCTGTAATAAGTTAATCATGCTGGAAATGGTGATATCGCTTCGTTAATTGAATGATCAATTTGTCTAGGATCAAATTCATTACCGTTACTAGTTCCTGAGTACAGTTTACGAAATGGTCAAACAGGGCCTCAATTGAAAAATTTACTTTTAGGTGCAGTTTTGGAATTTGTTGCATTTTTAAAAAGATTCACAATATTTTCTATGATCTTGAGTCTTCAGAGATCTAGTTTTTTTTATGTAGTTCTGAAAAAAATATTTATTCTTTGTGCTTTGTAATATGTTTTTTGTATACTTTAAACTCTTTTTATTTTTGCGTGATGATTATCAATCTTCTTATACTTATTTCTAACCTTATGATATTCCTTCCTCATTTTCCAACAGCTGGCATTGAGACCAAGGCTTACTTTTGTTTTTACTGTTGTTTTTTCTTTTTTCTAAATATTTTTTATTTTTTTTCATATTCTTAAATTTTGACATTGCCATTACTTATGCTGGGGATATAAATATATTTAAAATCTCACTACAAATGTCAATCCAAATTAGATTGGCAAACTCCCTTGATTATTCGGTCTTCTATTTGTAACATCTGTACATATACTCTTCTTCATTAGTCGTTTCTATAATCATTAGCTTTATTATCATCCCATTTTGTAAAGATTCGACCAGGCTGACTTTCAGATGAAGTTGTGAAAAGTCTTGTTATGATATTCTTCTTTGACTTCATCCATTGGTGACTGTTTAAGGAGCCATTTTGTGACAGACTCTACAAACAGAAACAGGTTTCTATGCTATCTAATAAACAGTCATCAAAATCACATTTCTAAAATCTTCATCTAAGTTACAACATGATGACCTGAATGACATATCTATAAACTTCTGAACTTTTTTGCTGATAAAGGTAAAATCTTCTTTCCGTTATCACAACCAATCGTCATTTACAATTTTCAAATTAATTATTTACCACTTCCAATAAGGTTGAGTTCCATTGGTGTTTTAGTTTTCTTGTCAGAATGAATCTTTCTGTATTCAATCCCAAGAGCATCTAGCTGGTTTTAGAGAGGTCAAGTTTGCATCGATGAATATGGCTCCAGCTGCCATCTTTGTGTGGGAATAAGTGGATAATCTCATCGAAAAGTCAGAAAGTAAACCTGTTCTGGCATTGAAATCTCTCCAAAAAAAAAAACAATCAAACAATATTCGGTGAATCATTTACACTGTAATTCATTAAGTCTGGCCTCAATTTTTCAATATATAAGAATCATGATTGGTTGAACCTTCGTGGGGTAGATACACTATACCACATAATCATTGTCGTTATTTTTTCATTACAATCTCCAACCAGAGTACACAATTTGGAAGGAACGTTATTTAACAACCAACACTTGATTTGTTGATCAAACTGTCCTTTATGAACACTCCAGTTCCAGGTATACCTCCATCTTTTAGAATATTTGGATGACTTGGCGTTTTCCTTGTTAAGGTATGTATATCCATGAATTATGTTTCATTCATTAGTAGGCAAACTTTGTTTCAACAACTCCAACTATATCAAACTGCTTACATAGTTTGATATGGACGACAATCTATTACTTTGTAAGCCACAACGTTATACACACATATTTTTTACTGTTCCTTTCATCATTAATTAAGGGTGTGACGCCTGAAGATGCATAGTTAGGGTTTGATATGGGGTCTGTCCTGTCCTATTTGTCAGAATCGAAATCCAGGTGGAAACCACTCGTAGTAGTTTTCTCCTCCTCCCATCCCAGTTTTCTGTTTCTCCAAGTCGTCTGGGTTGTTGATTATGATCTTCTTGTTATCGTTTGTATAAGTATATACTTCTCTTCTTGAGTAAACGGCTGATTGCCTTTTTTATCATTTTTGAC